>JAQFYM010000740.1:0-50911 GCA_034694785.1 Agrenia bidenticulata | reverse complement strand
TTAAAATTAATTGAAGAGAGAAGAATTTAAAATTTAATATCTCAAACAGCTTGGACTTCAAGGTTAAGTTGACTGAAATACCTTATTTCTGAACCTTTACTGCCCAACCTTTCCATGCAAAAAATACAACAGCTCAGTTCTTGGTCTTGCTATGTAAATCTTTAAAAGTCCATTAAAAGTTTAGAAATTCAATCTTCACTTCACTTGACATTTCCAAAAGATGACGTGGAAATATGGCTTATTATTTTAAAGTGTATAATATATATTCATAAGAAGAGGATATCGTCTATTAAATATCATTCCACTTCCACTTAACTTAAATAGATATGAAATGTTATGCTTCTTTTTCGTTTAAAGAGTTAATTTCCATGAGAAGAGGGACGGGTAGTTTTGTATTCAAAAGTAAGTGAGACTGGACTGAAATTTAATGATCCACATCCTCTTAAAGGTGAATAAATAATTTCGTATTGACAACTATAATAGAATTCTAGCCAAGCCTTATAGAATACTGAATTTGAATTAATTAAACTGGAATTTGAATTGGTTTGTTTCTAAAGGTAAAAGACTAAGCATTCGTTTTAAAAGACGCAGTAGCTCCTTCCACAATCTCCTCTCAACACCTTTAAGAGCCAGTCTAAATTTTTCCTACATTTTAAAATCTCTATTCTTAAATGTTTAAAAACATAAAATTAACTCTCTTTTCTTTATAGATCAAAGATGCGTGGACTTTTGATTGTTTATCTATTGTTGGTGGCAACGAGGGCCTCCAGATGGGATTTAGGGTTGGGCGGATTCGGGAGCTGCAATTTCCACGTCAAACTCCTGAATAACGACCTTAAAATCCACGACATCGCTTCCCAAGTCATCCGGGAGAATAAGGATATGGCACTCTGGACATTTCATGATGCCAGTATCAAAAGTGGAATGACGGACCCTTCGATGAAAATCAAGACCCCTTGTACCCTCCACGTCCTTCTTGGAGTCCCAGACTCGAAGAGCTTAGAATATTATATGTCACTTAATCCCTACACACACTTCTCAACTCTGCACTCACGGTATATCATTTTGTCATTTGCAAGATTTGAATTGGTTTTTAGTGGAGTTTCGAACACATTTCGATCCAGAATATTTTTCAAGCTCCTTCATTTTGAGAAAGGTGATAGTCGGAGCAGTCCCTGGTTGTATTACTGTCCATACTGCTTCAGTCCAAAGTTAAGAGGTGTTCCAGATTTAGTCCTAGAGTCTGTCAGTACACTCACTTTCAAAAATGCATGGGCGGAGAATTTTTTCTTTACAGATTCTCAATTTGAAGAGTATTTTGTAGGTCAATGTATATCAATAATTTTGTCGAAGAGATATTTGAAAATTGCTGCTTGCAATTTGGTAACTCTGTTGATTGAATCTGTCATTTCCACGTTTAATTTCACGGCTGCCAATCGTCTACATTGGGAGGGGAGTGTACTTGAGTATTCGGTCTCAGCCTTAGAACTGGGTGTAGATATTTCAGCCTTTTTCCAAATCTCTTCTATTACTAACTATGATCTTGTATACATTGAGCAGAATCGAAGATGGGAAAGTAAATCCATACTGACCTGGTTGTCCCCTTATTCGTGGGGCGCTTGGGTGGGGCTCGCAGGGTCCCTTTTCGCTCTAATTCTATTCAATTTGTCCCGCAAGGGGAAGTCTCTCAAGATTGAACATCTTATTGATGAGATTGTGTTAGTTTTGATGGTGATGTTTCGGCAGGGGTTAAGTAAGTGTGGGCTCCTTTATTTGTCCCTTATATTTGCTCTGATGGTGTTCTCTATGAATTATGAGAATTACATGACAAGTGAACTTACTGTTCCTCCCAAGGACCATGATTTCAAAAATCTTGGTCAATTGATTAAGAGTGGCTACAAGATTCTAACTCAAGGGCCCATGGTGCCCAGCAAAATTGATGAGGAAAGGATTCGAAGAGCGAAACTTAATATGTTAGAAAATGAGATGAAGGGACATGGACTTGTGGAGAAGGATTTGGATATCCAATTTGCCAACTCATTGCATGAAATGTTGATAATGGTTTTGGGAGGAAAGTCAGTCTCAATTTTTGAAAAGATACAGGATCAACGTTTCCGCATTCACTTTCGAATTATGTTTGGTGAATCGTACATTTACAAAAAAATGGAGGTCAATTCCATTTTACAAGCCTCTTTCATATCCGTCAATTTTCGATCTCACATTTCGGACTGGATTCGAAATCACATCAACTATTGGACACAAATGGGACACATCCAACTTCATGACAGATTTGATATCAATTTATACAATTTAAAAATTGAAGCTTTTGATCCGGAGAGGGAGATTACACCCGCACTGCTAGCACCGTTTCAATTTCTATTTAGTTTATTTGATAAAACGTACGTACCTTACAATTGGTATGAACAAGACCTTTCGTACATCACATTAATTAACTTGAGCTCATTCTTTGCTATTTCTTCTCTCCTTGTTTTTTCAGCCATTGTTCTTTTTATTATTGAGATACGCCACTTGATTGTAGATTCTCTTCAGAGAGCCCTTCGTTGGTTAAGGTTCCATTGGGTGCAGTGCCGTTTTGTGCAATGGGTCCACAGAAGAGCATTTTCTCTGCAACGGCACGGCCTTGGCAGTTTCATTCAAGTCCGGCCCTTTCGAATTTATAATTTCGTATCTGTAAAATGATTGAAGGTTAAATGGTGGTTTAAGTTTGAATTATGGTGATCTCAGATTAGGTTAGGAACTACACAATTTGCATAATGTAACATCACTAATACACCATCTTTCTACATACATTTATTATATAGGGGATGTAGGTCAATATCTCAAAAATTAATATCCAAAAAGGTCAGGGTTGGTTTTGGCCTTTAATTGTTAGGTTAAGGTCAGACTCCATCTGAAAAGTTTACAGGTCATGAATTGTTAAAGTTTCTCTAATGCTGTATTGGTATAGTAAGGAGAGGCCTGACCTCAGAGGTCAGGAAATATGGGTCTATATAGAAACATGGAGGAGAGAGATATAATTATACTATACGTGGTAAGTAATTGTTTGATAGTTATATTAAATAGGTTATAAAATAACAGCTATTGAAACATGAATTTGTGATGCCTACTTTTGTGCTTAAGATTCTTGGCTTGTTTGATGGCAACTTAATTTAGTTTGAAAATTTAAGTGAAAGGTAAATGATATTTAATGAAGGACATCCTCTTGCTATCAATATTTGTTATGTACTTTGCAAAAATAAATTATTTTACAACTAAGGGACAGTCGGAATAAAACTAATTTACATATCATAAGCTAAGAAATTATTGACACAACGATACCAACACTGGCTTCTTTCTCCCCTTGCACGACGTGTTCTGAAAAAATAAGACCGACGCTGCTGACTGTGAACTTTGGAAACTTGAATCGTCCTCAGAATTTTATTAGATTAGTTTAGGATTTAGGATTAGTGTGTGGGAGATTTTTCCCGTCTCTTTTTGAAACTGCTTGGTGTGGGATTCGAAGGGCTATTAGATTTATGCCGAACTATTGTGAGCTATTCTGTTTCAATATCCGTGTGTAGCGAGAAATTGAATAGGGAACAGAGAGACATTTTTTTGGTAATTAAAATGATTAGTTCTCAATATTTTAAACCTTGTGGTTGTAACTGAATCGTATTATTGTTTTTATTTGACTCTTTCATAAAGTATATTGTATGTACTGATAAAGACTATAATTGTTTAACTCTAAATATATGTATGCACACATTTTCAGGATAATGCACAATGCCACCACTTGCAACCTATAAATGTTATTTGTCATTTTCATGTAGTAAATCATTTTCATAGACTAATTAACAAATCCATGCATTTCACTAAATAAGAGTCAGACTGGATGGGACGTTAGTTAACTGCCGTCGTAGTTATTGGAGCTGGCTTAAATGATACGGGACGGTATCCTTTGACCTTGTTGTACGGTTGGGCTTGGAACGGGTCGGACTTGGGCAGAGGAGCTCCTATGGAAATCACTGTCGTGTGGGATCTGCTTGCTATCCTTAAGGGACTGGCTCTGGATTCCTGAATTATTAAAACAGCTTAATTAAAAAGAATCCATATTTAAAACATAAATAATCTGTTTAAAAACAAGCTCAACTCCTTTACCATTGGGTGAATAGATTCTGTTCGATTAGAGTCATTTGAACTACCCCTGGGGGGCACTGGACTTGTGGAAGGTGGACTAGTGGAGTACTGACGGGTTAGCCGATTTCCCCTGAAAGATTTTTTTTAAATTGTAAAATTCCCGAAATAATTTCCTCGTTTTATGACAAGCTCTTTCAAGTTTGTAATTCAGTCAGTACCTTTCATGAAGAAACCTCGGGGACGGAAGGTCAGAGGGACCATGATGAAGAACAGGGTGAACTCTACTAAGGTCACTCGTGCTATTACGGAAGTTATCCGAGGAGGAGTACCCCGGTGCAGAATGGAGGCTGATGACACTAGAAGCCCTCCCCCCTTGAATGATTGACCCCCCTAACCCGCGGTAATGATGAGCCCAGTCCTTTCTGTAATTGTCGGAAATCACACTGGATGGGCTTGACAAGTTATTTGTACTCCCTAGTCCCGAGCTGGGTCTTTCTTCTGATACCAAGTTCACGTTCGAACCACTGAATCCTTAAAAGAAATAAGCCAAGAGAGTTATGAATCAATTTCTATTGTGAATGAGTGTGGCGTGTATAATTAATCGTCTTTGTTAATTGGTGAATAGACTCACTAGAAGCGTTGACCATGTAGGGCTGCGGCTTTGAGGGGATGTCACAAATGACTTCAGGGTGGACGGTTGACCTACCACTGGCTTTGCTTGCCCCGCTGTAGCTGCTCCCACCCTTTCGTCGAGAGGATATTGGGAAGATATCGCTGCTGGATGACTGGGCGAATCTATTGAGTTCAAAGTCTTGATTAGCTTTCCATTCATCAAGTCCTAATTCTGAGTGAGAGATCTTATTGAAAAAGGTAGGTTGAAGAGGTATGTACAGTTTGCCCCATTCATTTAAAATTTCAGTCCCTGTCACCAAGTCCCAATTATAAGAGTTAACCGTTGTAATACTTGTAATTAACAGTTCCTCTGTCCCATATCACCGTAAGAGATTTTTTTTAAAATTAAGGTTGGGTTATCGGTTAGTATTCTTTGTACAAAAAAAAAGTTAGTCGTTAGTTGTAAAACGTATTTGGTATATGGAGATTACGGTTTTTTTTCTATAGGATTGGTCATTGAGAGAGAATGCCAAGGGCCTAGGGTGGCAGTCCTATATATTTTATAGAGTAGTCAGTCAGGATATTTTCTAAGTGTTGGTCCACAGGGGCAAATTCCATGGTCGGTGGGGGTGATGACATCTCAACAATTGAACAGGGTAATGGATTTTTTTCCTTGCTGAATTTTAATCTTTGGTGGAGTTTAATGGATAAATGTTAATGGTGGCATCTTCTTGGAATTGAGTCGGGTTCCGTGTTCGTCAGTTCAAATGTTGAGTCAAGTCCGTGGGGGGTGTGTCCAAGATCCAGTCTTAAAGGATTATATAGTCCATTCCTTTTCCGACTCATTCTAGTATACTGTAGTATTACTTCCTGTCTAATCGTTACCTCGGGTCTCTCGTAAATCATTAACAAGCTCTCTGAAGCCCAAACTGAGAGGAGTCCGGACAAGTTTCGTGGACTCTTTCTGGGTGTTGGAGGACAGTATTAACGAGGTAAGGAAATCTTATGACTAAATACGGAGCTTAATTGCCTCCTTACAGGCGATTTAGAATTCTAATTTATTATATTGCTTGGAAAATCTGTAAAAACTAGACCGGGTTGGCAATCTTATTTAAAAGTTTAAAAGTATTTGCATTTTTTTGTTTGGAGAAAAATATAACAGAAATATATTTTACTGCACTTGGATTGGAGGTAAAAAAAATTTAAATGGCTTTACATTTGGCTTACAATTCTATGTGACTATTAAATGTATTTAAAAAATTAAACCTTACTAAAAACTGAATTTGATTTTTAATTGTCAATCTACACATAATTCTTTATCGTCTCAGGTCTTGGGAATAAAATGATGTATTTTTTTTTGCTTTTACAATTTTTTAAGGATTTATGATAAGAACTACCTTGCAGGACTCAAGGACTGTTGCCTAGGGCCCCTTCTGTAGTCACAATATTGCCTAGTCTCTTGTCGATACTCTGACAACTCCTGGGTCAGCTCTTGAGTCGACCCTCCAAGAATGGACGTGTTGGCATTCCGCTTCTTGGACGCACTTATCAGCTCTTTTCGAAGGTCAGTCGCCCCAGAGTTATTGCACATAGAGTTCATATCAATGGACGCAGGGGCTCCTTCCGGCTCCTGCCTCTTGCTCATCAAGCCCGGCCCTGCCCTCCGGTGGCCTTGATGATGCTCCTGGCTCTGATGACTTTGGCTCTTATTTCGATAAGCATGGTGGCCCTGACCCATGCTCGTCGTCCCGCTACTCCCCGCACTGCTTGTACTTGGCTGATGACTCAGAACGGCCCTCGGGGAGGACATGGCCCCTTGGTAGTTGCTACTTGACATTTTCCGCACTTGATTCGATTTGGATGAGTTGTGCTCCTTCTTGGAGGACATAAGGGGAAGCTCATTGTTGCCGTTAAGATTGGCCAAGGCAGTGGCGGCCTGGGCCTCTAGCTTTTCCTTGGCTCGCTTCTTCTGGAATTCTTCCTCCACCTTTTTCATCGCTTCGGTCTCCCTTAGCCGTTCGTCCTCCCTTTGCCGGGCCTCGCGGGTGAGCTCTTGTTCAATCTTCTGCCTCTCCTTGACCCTGAGGGTGCTCTGGAACTTGAACTTCTTCTTATTGAGCATCCGACGCTCCTGCTCTTCTAGTGAACTGTCATTCATAGTAAGGTCAGGGGTCAAAAGTGTTAGTTTATGCGACCCTTGATTTTCTTGGTGGAGGTTGTCATATTCGTCCCTGTAGCGTGGGGCACTCTGGCTCCTATTACCAGGGGGGTAACAAGGCTCGGAGGATTTCCTTGTTTGTGGTGGCTGTTGACGTCTGTCTTGATGATCGAGTCGTCGGGACGGAGGGGGTCCCCTGTTATTCCCCGAGTTGATGTTGGGCTTTCTTAGATTGCTTCGATTTCTGGAGTTGTCTTCGCTCTCGATGTCTAAGTAGCCCCTCTGGGGGGATCGTTGTCTTCGGAATAGGGTTGACTCGGAGGTGTCGAGGTGGTCGACACTTCGGGCCCGTCTCCAATTGTTCCCAGAGGTGGAATGCACTCTTCTCGAGTCGTAGGATGGGAGGTACATGATATGATGGGAAAAAGGCCTGTTATTCTTATTACTGCTAATTTGAGGTGCTTTTGTGCGATTTGGATTATTATTATTATTGGGAATGGTGATAGTAGTAGTAGATGAGCTGGTGTGGATTTTGTCATTTGTCGTCAACTCCTGTTCCCGTTCAAACTCCCCTTCCTCGTATTGATCCAAGTAGTCGAACAAGTCGTCCCTCATAAGCTCTTCTTCTTCATCTTCCTCCTCAAGATCATCTTCCGGGTGAATCCCATCAGTTTCCGGTTCATAATCGTCATAATAAGGCCGATTGGGTTTGGCACGAGTTCCCTTCCCAGTTGGATTGGCAGTGGTGGCATTTGGGCTGTAGAAGTTCATGCTACTTGGACCATAACCGATTTCTGATCGAAGTTGAACCTCTTTTTTATTACTAGTGCGATTAACCCTCCTACCACCACCACCGCCACTATTACCAGTAATGTTACCAGATTGGCCCATCATATTGTTATTATCTGAGGATGAATCTTCCTCATCTTCGAGGTGTAATTCGCACTCTAGCTCATCATCATCTTCTTGTTCATTCTTGGGGATCTGTTTCCGACTTCCGACTATCACTTCCCTCCCAGACGAACTTGGGGCTAGTTTCCCCAAGCTTGGACTAGCAGATCCATTACCCCCACGGGCTTTCCGAGGTGGAAACACTTTTTCCATCAGTTGAGCATCTCTTTGTCTTCGGAGCTGATCTTGATGAAGAAATTCCTCGTCGTTTGAGGCGAGTCTCATCTCTGTGGAACCCACTCCGAGAAGATGCAACGAGTTGGGCTCACTTCGACTGAGAAACCAGTTTGTATCCAGTCCAACAAACCCATTATCGTTATTGTTATCATGTTGATATTTGGGGCCCTTTCTTTTGCCCATTATCATGGGGTTATTGTTGATGTTATTGTTGCTATATTTGCCCTGATTAGTATACCTTGCGTTGTTATTCGGACTGTTCTGCGGGTAGTTAAACCGCTTCTTTGTAGGATTTTGAATGACAATGCCTTCGGCTTGTTGGCTTTTGGACTTGGCAGATCTGCTGTAAAGACGTCTGGGATTGTTCCCACTGCCACCTTCGTCACCTCCCCCGGCGGAGAAGTACTTGCTGTCAGAGTCACTCACCACAGCCGCGGCCCGTTTCCCTTCAAACAGGTTACTCCGAGTTGTAAACTTTGGAGGGGTACTGAGTCCAACCGGGACGGGTTTATTCCCACCCACTTTGATACCGGCATTGGGGGCACTTCCCTTTACAGGGGATTGCTGACTTTGTACCGGAGGTGGAGGAGGGGGCTGGATATTCTCCTGTTCGAAATCTGAGCTACTCTCGTCCAAGTCCTGTTCCGGTGTCCAGCACTTCATCATCCGGTCAGCAGATAGTAAATGGTCCTTGGATGAGGTAATCATGTTGTTACTAGTCCTGTTGGATTTATAACCCCGAGAATTCATGTTCATCATTACGGGGGATGCGGGGAGGTCCATTAATGTATCGGAAGGCATTCGATTGGCAGGGCTACCGGCATCTCCTGCAGAAATTCCAGAATCTCCAGACCTTTCATGGCTTACACGGGGTGGGGCATTCGGTCGGGTGTACCGGGTGATTCGGTCTCCTCCATGACCTAAGCCTTCTTCAGAACTGAAACTCCTTCCGGAGATGGAGACCCTTGAGGGGGAATCCAGTGCTCGCCATGCGGCAGTTGGGGAAAAGCGCGGAAGATCCGGTCGCTTTTGGGGCAGCGTTGGCCTCGTTACTGCTAAGGGGACATCCAGATCTGAGCTGCTAAGGTCACTTGATGACTCTCGTATAACCCCTGTGACCTTGGGATTATTTCGACCACTTTTCCTCTTGTTTGAGTCGTTCAGTTCGAAGCTTCCTGAATCCTGACGCCTGTGGAGTCCATCTGAATCTGACTCGGATCGATTGTTACTATTGCTTTTGTTGAGCGGGGGCTTATTGTTGATGTTAATATTCCCATGATTTGCATTGTTATTTTGGGCCATGATTTTTCCTCCATTGGAGTGCGTCATATTATTGTGTGACTTGTTCCCATGATTAAGTTGAGTTGGCCGAGCAGAGTTGGCCGACTGTCCAATCATCACTTTAGGAGAAGCTCCTCGGGTGACTTCATCATTGAATTCATTGTCTGCCCTTGAGTTTGACCTTTGCTCAGTTTTAGGGTCACCTTCCCCCATTTGCTGAATCATTTTTCTCCGACTCACTTCTTTATGAAGATTGCCTGAGAAATCTCCAGAGTCTAGAGCGGTTGGGGTCTCATCAGTCTTCCTGGGGGTCGGGGATCCCCCTGAAGCCGCAATTTGCTTCTTGGATGAGAAAGTTCCAATGTCCATGCCAAAGTAGAACTTCTTTTTATCATTGTCTGTGTACGGATTAGAGGAGACTAGGCCTTTGGTATTATTATTATTACTGGTGGTGGTGGGGGTGGATTTAGTGTGAATCTCTTGGGAAGATTTGTTATTTTTTGGCACTTGACGAAGACCGGAAGAACCGTCACGGGAGGAGGGAAGTGGAGATTGTTGTGCGTGTGAGATGCTCTGCTGTTTCTTGCTCAAGTTGAGGTTTGTTACCTCACCAGATCTGCCTCGGCCTCCCTTGGGTGAGCATAACGGACCTGAGGAAGATCCCAACCTTGTGTTAGTGATGGGATTATTTTTTGGATTAGAATTGCCACTGCTACCAAAGTTCAGCCCTTCAGCCTTACTCTCACGATCAATTGGGTGTGACGAAGATGTCTGGTTCTTCAAAGACGAATTTTGTAATCCGCCTTCAACAGAATGATGAGACATTCGATCCTTCTCTCCCCGAATCAACCGATTGGCATCCAAACTAGCCCGCATGGGTCCACCCCGAGGAATTTTCTGCCCATTATGACTCGTTGGAGACATGGACATCATCATAAGCTCTGACCCCGAGGGTGACCTCAAGGCTGGGGACGCTGCCGCCGATTTACTCTCAGCTTTCGTCTTGAACAAACGATTGAGCTTCTTTTTCGCTTGGCTGCTTTGGATAGGCTGGGCCATGAAATGCTCTGGTGCTAAAATAAGTTGTCGACTGTGGGGATGTTGCATAAGATTTAGAGCTCCGGGAGGAGCTTGATTATGGCCATTAATATAAGGGACCAGGATCACAGGGTCATGACCCGGGTGACCTGGGGGTGGTGGAGGGGCTTTGGACTTCTTCCTCGACCTGATTTGCTTCTTGGCGGGACTCTCACTAATCAAAGTGAATGAATTTGGCAGTGGGGACATGGACCTATTTTCCGAACCCTCCCCAGGGTCTTCTTCGATACCGACTTCCCTAAGGTCGGGTTCACTGTCATATTCCCTGCTACTCTTGGATGACCCGCCCTTGCGGGGTCTTATAAGGTTGGGAGTGGACCTCCCAGAGCTGGGGCCGACGTCTCCATTTGCAGGACAAGAGGCTGTGGATCTCTTTCGAATTTCCAGATCTAGCTCTGCAAGTTTCCTCCCAGAGATTGTACCACCACCGTGTAAAATGGCTCCGTTGGACGTGGCCTTAAGAAGCTTCGTGGGCACCGCAGAGTTTGGGAGAACTTTGTGGGGAAGTGGTAAGCCGACAAAGGGCCGTGGGGGGAAGTAGCCTCGCTTCATTCGATTCCTTTGTTCCGGCGTTTCCAATGAGTGACTCCATTGGTCATGGCGACTGTGGGGATGCTGACTCTGGTGGTGACCGTGCGGGTTACCATGAGGGTGGCCGTGGGGGTGCTGTGATCTATGGCCTGAGGATGAGTTTGAGTTTCCCATTTTCTATTTTTGTAATGGGGATCAGCTGGCGACTGGCTTATCCTTTGGTCATCTGTTTAGGGGAGTTGAGCTTCTTGAAAGGAAGTCAGATCTGTTGGATTCAAAAGGGTTTGATTAATTGACTTGATTTAATATAACAAGGGTATTAAATTTTAAATTTTAAATAATGATCCTAGTCTGTATTGAACGGAATAGAGAGGATTGTGTAGTAAACCTAATGGATTTGATAAGGCACACGCTTCCCATAATATCAGGTCATCTCATCTTTTTAAATCTCTAGTAATCTATCCATCTTTTGTATTTTCTTTGTTGTATCTTTTTTTTAACCAAACCACAAGTTCTGACTACAATATCTGTTCAAGGGAATCAAGGGAAACTAATCCCATTGTTGTCCAACGACTCGAAATCTATGTATTAGGGAGATTACGATGGGCTTGGCTTTTGGCTTGGCATGGATTTATTTTTTAGTGGATACCGTTTAGTCCTTACTTGTGCAACTTTTGCTGCTGCGGGTTATCTACGAGTAGCTACTTATAAGACTGACTCTGAAATGAGATGATTCCTCACACCTAACCTATACAATACAAGTCTTATGAAATGGAGGGAGAAATCTTGCCGTAAATCCTTATGCCTTCTTAGGCAAATGAAGGGTTACGAAATCCAAGTTGCTAATCACTCTTGTGATATTGCAAATTGGCATCTATCCCTAGTACAAAAAAAGTGGTAGGAACTTGAGTTGAAAAATGACTTATGGATTATGGCAAGTGGATCAAAGTGTGCGGGGTGTGAATAGGTAAATACATTATCCGTATTTCCTGTACTTAACGTTCTTCATCTCCTCAGGATTAGCTTGAGTTAATCATATGCGAGAGTGGCGGTGGTGGTCGGTGGTGGTGGTAAATACTCGTGGATTTAGGTGAGAGGTGTTCCTACAAAAGTAGACACAGGATTGACTAACATCCTTTCTAGGAAATGGGATTTAGAAATGGCCAATTAGTGTAACTAATCCTTTGGCTAAACTCTATATATGTAGAATTAATACAGGAGGATATTTTTATGTCAAAATAAGTGATTCTGCATTGCACATCATCATAAGTGCTGAGAAATAGTTTCAGGTCTTTAAATAGAAATAGGAGGGGGCTGTCAATTAATTATTAATTAACTGTGAATGACAAATGTTGGTGATTTGATCCTCTCAGAATTAGTTAAATGGCTTTGAAGAGTTGTGGACTTAATTGAACGGGTGGCTTTGAAAGTTTCGAAATTTTTGCATGCACGATTTGTTACGAAGACTGTTGGCTTTTTGGAAAATTTTAGCATCAAGTCAACATGAAATCCAAGCCTGATCTAACAATTAAATCCCGAGCGACTTCTCTAAAACTGGAGAAATGACTTTGAATCAATTTTTGCAGGTAATAGTGAAATTTTTTTTGCAAGAAATAGTGCAAGAAAAAGCCGGAGGACGTTGTTATTATTTACACTGTAGCGAATGTGGATGGCATAAATGCTGGATTTTTAAAAAAAGTCACGATTTGGCAAGATGGCCATTTTGTGGTGGACAGGTGGATGACAATTATCTCCTTGTGTAGCCAGCAAGAAAAGAGACATACACACAACAACACTACGTACCTACATCTCCAAGTCTCCACAATCTCACAAGAGTGGATAAGATGCAAAGATTTAAACTTTTTAAAACTTTATATAAAAGCCTAATGGATTCAGCCATCTCATGATGAACACGAGGGACGTCATATGAAATAGTAGTAAGTAGTACTACACTCTCAGCAATTGGAAAAAATGTCCTTTTGGATATTTAATTTAGCTTCATCATCATCATCCTTCGTTAACTTGCAAAGTAGTCTCCTCTTTATGTACATGACCATCTCTCTCTCTCTACTTGTCAAGTTCAGCCCAAAAAGAGTTTAAAAGACTCAATTTCATCCTCCATGTGAGTTACTATCTTCCTTTAAAAATACAGAGAGGATGTAATATTATTAAGAAATCCCAGCCCGTCTTTTAAAAGCTTAAATCTTGATCAAGACTTGGAGATGAAGTTTAAAGATTAAAAGATCGAGAATAGAGAAGGAGATCTTTAAAGACGATTATAAGACGGGACTCTCCCATTTTTTAAGCCTAAAAAAATCTCATCTGGTATCAAATACCCTTCATAATTCGGATTGCTAAAATTGTCCGAAAACTTTCCAACATTTTCAAAAACTTCCTAGGAGACCTAATGGAAATTTGAAGCCTGTAATCAAGCTGACCAGTAGTACATAATGATTTAGTACATAGAAAAGAGCTCATTTCCGGTGGTACGTTTTTTTAATTGTTACTTTAACCCTTTTTAACAACTTTTTTTTCTAGGTTAACGTTGTAACAATCTCTCTGTCAAGTTTCACTTACATTTAAAATCCAATCCTATTAATTACCCTTGTTTCGTCTCCATTGTGAATAAAAAAAAGTAGCAAGCAAGTATGGAAGCACAAGTACAATCCGAGTTGACACACTGAAAACGAACTTAAAAGGAGAGAGAAAAGGGTTCATGGGAAGAAGCACATTAAAGGATTTCCATTTTCTAATTTAAAAGGAATAAGAATCAAAAGGGAGGAACTCAAATGTGTGTAATCAAAGAGGAAGGATTTAATTAGAATCGATACATTTTGATTGTTTTTGATTCATCATTAAAGGACATCATTAAAGGTAACGTATATTAAAATTCAAATACTGTTTTTCCCAGAATACCTTCTAACCCTTACGGTATCCGATAATTGGACCGGGCTTTAATAAGAAAGCATCATTTTCAATCAATACCATTTGTATTTGATTGTCATCAGAAAAGATGGTTGGAAGAGGGTATCTAAATTAATATGACCATAAATCTAATTTGATAAAGAAAAATTAAATAGCATCTTAAAGTAACATGGAACTACACAACCGAGGCACTATTCAAACTCTAAAGGAATCATCAACAGTCCCCACCGACAATATCCACCACAGCCAAGCCACCGCCGACTGCACTTAACCAGTTGATTGTTGTTGACTGTTGATGGACGGATGCCAGGTTGACCCCTTTCCCACGGTCGTAATTATTCCACTCGCTTTTTCAAAACCTTTTGTAAATGGGGAAAAAACTGAGGCTGCTATAGCGCCAAGTGCTTTGGCTTATTTGCATAGGCTCATTCCAGCACAAGCCATCTTCCTACACACTAAACTACTCTTCTTCACAGACGTCAATCTTTTATGGTATTGGATGGTGCACATGTGGAATATTAATCAGATCGGTTCGGGGATCATTCACAAGTTATGGCTAGGGGTCAAGGGGTCTAATCTGATTCTAACAAGGGTCAAGCTTTTTGTCGTTTTTTTTTAAAGACTAGAAACTGTTTTTGAGAGCAGTTTGTGGATAATCCCTTTTGGGATAGCAAGTGAAGTTGTTGGTAAGAAAATCTGGAGTGCATTTCCTTTGTGAGGGGATTGTAGGCGTATGTTTTAGGAAGAAGAGATAACAAGACGAGTTTTCTTGCTGATTTAAATGGAGACGAGATGGTTTAAGAATTTTGATCGTCATTGTTTGGAAGTTTGGACTTGTTAGAAATTTTTTGATAGGGTAGGGACATGAGTCTGAGAATTTTGTACACTTTTCATATGTGGGGGAGTAGGCGCTATAAATTGTGAAGAAGATTTTAGAGGATTTGAACATGGAAGGTTTGTACAAGCTGAATTGGTTGTTGTATTCAATTTCAAGCTATTTCCTGAATATCATTTTGAAATTGCGGAAGCTTAATTATTTTCTATTTACTGTATAGGTTGATGCAAGTGAATATGGAATTATATTTGTCAATGCGTTAATGGCTTTTGTACAAAGGTAAACATAGGAATGAGGTGTATGGAGTTACGTGTATCTCTAGTAATTCTTTATGTGTATTGACAGTTTCAATAAACAAAATCCCACGCGTGTTTTGGCCAGGGTAATTGATTCAAGTTCATGGTTCGACAGGCGTAGGAGTTGTCTGTCTTAAAAAAACATTCAAGCTACATGACTTCCCCCATGTCAATTGCATATGGTCAATTTTCTCGATATGGTTTCATTGACACAAAAGTTATATATTTTAAATATAAACTGCCAACTACATGATAAAAATTTTTTCATTTGACCTAAAGTAATATCAAATATTCAAAAGAAAAACTTTCACATTTCCCGACGCTTCACATTCTCAAATTCGTCTTGAAAACTCAAAATCCAATCAGTTGTCAACACAAACTGACTTGACAAAATATAAAACATGAGTGACATTTTCGAAATCCCTAACAAGGGGCTAGCCTATCCTCTCCAACATGACAATAGTACATATGCATGTACTCCTTAAACATATACCCAACGCCTCCGCTGGACTTAACAATCTGTCAACAATTAGCGTAGGGAACAATCAAGAATTGAACAATGAGCTGAAGATGGAGAGAGCTTGACACTCTTGAATAATAACAAAGTTTCATGCTCCAATCAATACTAAAAAAACTACATACAAACCAAGATGGACTACCTCTCGGAGAGATGAGATTTATTTTTAGAAGCCTGATGAATCGAATTAGATTTAGAATTTCAAACTCGAATCAGTCAACGTCTAACTGCAGACGAGATTAGCTACTCATCCATCAATTCCGCATTTCATCATATTCTTCTTCATCGCACCTTACGCTCTTTAGACAGAGAGGAAAAAAATACGAATATCCTACGTATGTATTTTTTTAATACTATGCGTCTGCAGAGGCCCGGTGGTGGGGCACTATTGATAAGGCCTTTTTAAATTTTAAGTCTCCTAATCATAAGTTTAGGCTACTTTTGGTCTAGCAAATCAAATGAGCTTTAAAATCGGTCCGATAGAAAACGAGCAGACAGACAGGGATTCTTAGGGAGTTATTGAGCTGATATAACACTATTAGCGAACATAGTCATTTTTGGGCAATCAAATGAATAAGATTGGAACGGAGCTGTTGCACGTAGCTTGTGAACGGCCCCTTTGGTAATTTAAGAAACTGTTGGTGTGACAGAGAACGGTAAAGGAATTCGGAAATACCTGGGCCGATCCCTAATCACCAATAATAAAAACTAGTTGAATGTCACACTACAAACACAATCAAGGGTAGGATTCAGAGAAATAATATCGGCAGCTGGGAAAGAGTATAAAAAACCCAGAAGATTTTGAATGCCAGGAAGAAAGATAAAAAAAATTAGAGTTTAGTGTGTTGTAAGACTTTGAAATGGGGATGTAAAAAATGCCCAGTTATATTAATCTGGGGATTTCCTAACAGAATTTTGGATTTTGTCAAGTTTCCTTAAGTATCTTTGATACAGTAGATCCTATTTTTTCGGACGTTTTAATTTTTTTAAAGGACAGATAATTTGAATTAGACAGTTTTCAAAATATTTGCGGATTCGCACAAAACAAAGGGTAGACTGTATTGGTAAAGTGAATAATTTGTAATTGGATGAATAAAATAGGCTTTGTAATCCTTTGATAGTTTTACGAGTATGTTATTGTGTACTTAAGTATATTTTTCAATACTGTAGGTCGAATTTTTTTGGGATACTTGTCAGATTTTTTTTATTCCTAAATAACTGAGATGATTCGCATTGTAGAGTTTATAAAATATTTGCGGCCAGTAATCTCATAAAACAAAGGGTGTACTATATTAGTAAAGTGAATAATTTGTATTGAGGAAAATAAAATAGGTTTTGCAATCATTTGATAGTTTTGCGAGCTTGTTATTCCATCTAGTTTAGTGGTAGACACAGTACTAACACTTGTGGTCTATTGGCCTGCACTAATGATTTAAAAAACATGTTCTCGTTACTTTTATTACTACATTGTGTAGAAATATATATTTGTATTGTTATGTAAGGTGATTGGAGAAAACAGTTTAAAGAGCTAAATAGGAAGAAATACCCGAGTTGGCTGAAAAAAAAGGGCAATAAAAATAATTGAAATGATAGATTGTGGCTTTTAGAATAAAAGTCGGAATGTTTTATGTACAATCCACACCGACTTTTTTTATCCCCCCCCCCCCCGGCATCAAATCTAACTGCTTATATAAAGGTCCTCTTAAAAACCGATGAAATACACAGCTAATTTAAATGTACCATTCATTGTCAAAAATCGAATCTTGGAATTCTTTGGAAACAAAAACAGTGCAAAAAATTATTTTGGCTCAGAAAATGTTGGCGAAATTGTTGGCGATATTATCCAACTCTGATTTAGAGGCAGACGGCCTAGACGGACAGGGTTCCTTGGCTACTCTAATCCGTTCTTAAAACTTAAAGATTTTTTAACAAGAGGGAAACCGCAGACGGTTGGAGCTTTTGGATCTCAAACGTAAAAACAACACTAGAGACTTTGTAAAGTTAAAAGTACATTAGAAATATCTATATCTATGTATATCTATATGATATGTAGATTGTTTATAGTTGGTACTAGGGCTCGATAGTGTTGGTAGCGGTGGTGGTGCATAGGGTCTTAAAAAAATCTCATCATCATCATCATCATCATCCCACAGGCCAATGCACTTCATGCTCATCATCAGCTTCTTTTATAATCTAGCCCTTCTCTTAAAAAACTTACTTCTCTTATAACATTGTATTACATTGTTGTATCATCACTTTTGAAATATTTAATCCTTGTTCAGACCAGCAAGGACTTGTGTTCATTACGGAAGGAGAAGTTTAAATCTTTATTTTATTATTAAACCTTCCCGTGCATATACACAATCGGATCAAGCTGATAAATCAGCAACCACATTTAAGAATTAAACCAGTGGTTCCAAATCCATAACGACACTTGAGAACCTGACTTTGAAATATCCTCGTCTCTAGGTTTATTTTTGAGGCCAACTTTTGACCATTAACATCAAATATAGTCCAACCCTATCGGGTCAAATCGAAACTGGAATCAAAACTGACGTAGGGACAAGCTTTAGACTGCTTTACTTTAAATGCTTACTCCTCTCAATTTCAAACTATATTGAGCTAAATCATTTCCACAAACAATTAGACGTCGACATTTCCAAAAATTAAATTTCCAAGCCCCACAAAGTTATATGTTATGTTTCTAAGCAGTGGAGTTGGTACAACTGGTCCTTACGATTTGTTTAGGAGGATACGTATTTTTTATTTCTGTTGTGATTACAGTCGTGTTGTATTTTATTATGACTTCTTTTTGTTACTCTGTTTACTCTGTAAGTTCATTAGAGATTTAAAAATGGTTGTGGGGATTGGGAAATAGCTCAAGATTTTGAATGAATGTATTTTTGATGTGATTGAAGGTACAAAGCTGAAGTTGATTGTAAATAGTATTTATAATTTTAGAATAGAGAGACATGCACTACAATATAGTTAAGTTTAGACATGATGGCCCAATCCTCCCTTCACTATTAGCCGTGAAGTCCGATTAGTGAGCTCAATTAGCACCACCGAAGATGAGCAACATAACATGATGCTGTATACTACATACCGTAATTATCTTTATAATACGCTGTACTCAACCATAAAAGAATAATAGTACCCTCCCCAAGTCTTTAATTTATATTTAGAGGTCTTTACTCTTCATCTGGGTTAGATGGACAACTTGAAAGTTAATTATGAATGGAAGTCCAACATTTGGGTTTGGGGGAAGGTAAGGCCGGCTTATTAAGAAATGGGTAAATAGCTTAAATATTTACATTCATGTGTGAACACCTTTCCTTTTTTTACATTTATTAGCTCAGCAATCAAAAGAGATTTCATAATAGTAATTATTATATTTCCATTGTAAATAGTTGTAAAATATATTTACACAAAGTCCCAAGCTCCCCCAGCGTCTAAGAGTATTCATCGTCGTATCTCATACGTGACAAACAATATGTAATACTAGGTGTCTATAGGCCCATAAACGGGCCGCTATTGATAAAAGCCTTTTTGCAGATCAAGGGTCACTTTTTTTTGACAGCATCTTAATTATGTGTCGTACTAACTTAGTCTAGTAAATCGAATGAGTAACTTAGCTTAAAAATCCGTCCAGTAGTTATGGAGGAGTAGAAATACGAACTTAGAAACATTTTAGCGATATTATAAAGGTGGAAGCATGAAGCCGCAGTGGCTCAGTGGCGTACAGTTTATAACCTGTGTCAAATATTTTTTCAGTTAAGGGGGAGGGTGGAACGAGTAACGGCTTTAATGGGCGAAATGTCACATCAACGAGATTTATGCAGATTCTTAGGTTTTCGAAAATATCTGATCCATTTTTGACATGACATGTGAATGACCCCTAGCTAGCCGGTTCGTTAGTAAATGAAGATATTGTTAATAATGTAATGATGAGTTCTTGTAAAATTCTGTGTAACTAATGTCTGACAGATTAGTAAATTGTGTACTTACAACTTTATACTAAAACGTGAAGGTAAATATTAATTTTTCGCAATCACGTGTGAAAACTTGCCTTTTTCCAGTGTGTCAATAAAGAGGCTTGTAGTTAAAAGGTGCTAATCATTCCAACTGTTCTAAATACAGAATGCATGTAGCATTTCATTATTTTGGAATCTAGTATTGGAAGGTGAGAGAGTAAATTCTTATTACACGCTTGCTAATTAATGTGTGCTAAATTTAAATAGCTTGTACTAATTACCAAGTGATGAATGTGTCATTTAAAAACATTTATAAACTATCAGCCATAAAGACTTCATGTCCTGTCTTCAGTGGCCCTGAACCGAGTGATTTTTTCTCTTATGAATTTTGTAAAGTTTTATTATTATTATTTAATTCAAGGCATATAACAGCTAAACATGTTCATCCCTCTCCGCTCTGTTCTCAGCTTAAATAATATTAAATTATATAGGAATAAGAGATCATACAAGCAAGATTATTAAATAAGATAACTTATGTAAATGGACAGTTAGCAATTATTCCATCCTTGATGTGCTAGTATTTTTTTTCAAATGCTAATGCTAACATTGAGAGTGTCAGTCAGTAGTCGTAGTAAGCAATTTCTGTATCTCTTTCTTGTAGCACTTACTTTAATAAATAAAAAATTTAAACACGAAATGCAATATGCTAATTTTTATAATGCAAATTTCGACGAAAAAAAAGCTGCAAACCCGGAGGAGTGGCTAGCCAAGCCTTTAGATTTTTTATTCAAAAAATTCCTTTGCCCCTATAGCCACACTACTGTACTAGTAATGCCAATGAGTCGAGTTGACTGAGTTTGAGGCTGACTCAACTCATATGAGTTGAATTATGAGACGAGCTGACTCAAGCTCACTGACAGTAGCAACATACAGTATTGCCCATCCTGATGCCAATGCAATGAGTCAAGAGTTATGAGTCGAGTTGACTCAAACTGTCTGTGTGACTCTCTGCCCGTTTTGATTTGAATATATATGCTACCTTGAGCTATAGATCAAATAGAGATTAGTATAGAGGATTATGTCATATAGTTTCTAGTCCTTAGGTGAGATATCTATGAGGTGTAACAAATTATCCCCTTCCGTTATGCAACACTATAGGGCTCTTTAATTAAAATATTAGCCCGACTTGGTAAGTCACAACTCGTTTCCCTGCTTCTTCTATTGAGGAGTGTACAAGGATCAAGTTTATCTACTAGGGGGCTACAGTACTATTTAGTTCCTACGTTCGATTTAGATTAGAACTATTAATAAATAGGATTTGTTTGCGGTCTTACAATTAGATAACCTGTGGCGAGTAAGTTTTAAAGAATTGTTTCACCTTTCTTTTTTCAGATTTTTCAGATTTAATTTTTTTAATAGAATTTTGAAAAGTTTTCATTACTCTGGGAGGTTAAGTTTGTCCAGGGGGACTTTATCAGGTAACTGGTGGATCTATAGGAGCTACAACTATATTGAATTATACGAATGTTTAAAAAAACAGCATTGAAATTATTCACAACTGAAAAATAAATGTATTACAACGGTTTTAAATAGACAATTAAAAGACAACAAGACCATGTGAACTTTGAACTTAGTATAATTTTAATGAAAGCATTAAATTCGAATTTCTTGTCCCAGAAAATGGACTATTTCCATATCCCAACATTCCCAACCCCGCTTGACTCCAACAAAGCTCGTCATAAATAATCCCAATTAATAAATTAGAAAATTCCTAACCTACAAATGTGCTTACAAATTTGAATAACTAACAAAGCCCTCATGACGTTGACATCTACAGCAAATCTAGCAAATCCCCAGATTCCAATGGATATCTTACGAGTCTCCTCATTTCTCAGTCAGTATGTCCTTCTTTAAAATAAAAAAAGGCAGCTTGAAAAATTTTCTAAACCAGTTACTTGTGCAAATAAATAATGATAAAGAAATCGACATTGCTAAACCACGAATCTCATATACGACGACCACCACTGACACCACACCGCCATACAATCCTTTCATTATTACCATCTCTATTACAAGTTGGGAATCGGGAGTGAGAAATCTGCATAAATGTGCATATATTTGGAAACCATGAAACCAGGGGTGATCATAATATTTAAAAAATTTTGATTGGAAAACGCCCTTGCGATTCTATCCCTTTTTTTTAACAATAACAATTTGGCCTAGAACGACAGGCAAGAAGGACCGCAGAAATCAATGGCAGCCAAAGATGTTATTATTATTATTATTATATTCACATCTCTGACATCCTAATTGCCACTTTCATACCTCTTACTAAATTACTTGAAATTTCAATCAGCCCCAATTCCAAACACCCTCATGTTATTTCACCTACCATAATCATCTACAAGTTACCCTCACTATTATTATCTATGCAAAATTGTAATCCATGGGGATTATAATTTGGCAAATTGGGCCGAGCACAAATTCGCAATCCATAAATCCCAATGCCCCTATCAAATATTTTCAGTCTCTTCAATTAGTACGGGGTGATCCATCGACTACATTCTGAAATTTTTTTGCATTGTTTTTCAGAGGGGTCAAATCTCAATTAAAGTTGGACCCAGTGAATTTTATTTTTCGAATATTTTTTAGCCCCTATTTGCTCAGAATATTTGATCGTTAAATGGTCGTTATGCTGGTGGTGATAGGATTGACTGCCTTATATATAATATCCAAAGCCTAGTTCCCAATTTCCATTTTATATATCCCAGTGGAAAAGCTCACGACTTTGCCGAGGCATGTCAAAATGTCTTTTTAGCATCATGAAATAGTTATTTGGCTATATGCAGATCGTCGGCTGTAAAAACACTCGTATCAGCCCTTGTTTTATAAAGTAAATAAAATTTGCCTATACAAGGGAAATTTTTATTGATCAAGGACTTTATTCAAATTCCATACTGTCATATCCTAATCCGCCTTTTGATTAACCCTCACAGACTCCCATGCTTCACTGAGCAGCCTCAGCAACTTTAGATTCGATAGCCTTGCCTCCGGATTAATTTACGTATCAATATTACAATTTTGCAGCCTCTATCGAAAATTTTGGGAGTGAGTGCTTTACTAAATTCCTTTAACGTCAGATTTTTTAATCTAAATTTTACTATTAGCTACACAAATTATTGACAACTGGGGAGCTGTCCATTTCAAAAGAGCTGAATCCTCTCATTATTATTACAAGAGTGTCTAGGGACCAAGGCCCCTTGCATACCGCGTTGAGCTTAAGCTTATCGACTTGACCATGGGGCTCTAATTCTAGCCACGCCCTCAGTTTCTCTCTTCAGCTGAAAAGCTGAAATCCCCTAGCCCCTTGGACCCTTTTCGTCTAGTAATTGAAGTCGTAATGGAATAGCCATGTTGGAATTTAATTAATAAGCAAATCCAGTCATCAATTTTCTACTGAATTGACTCCTTCTTCGTGTAGTTGTCATAAAAATGAGTTTAAAAAAGTACACACTCGCTTTTCTACGTCTTTAGAAATGTATAGGTTCGTGAGGATGTAAATCCAGAGTGGGGCTCATTAGCCTTTACAGATTATGCATATGTGAATGAGTAGCAAGGTTTTAAAAAGGTAGAGCGAGCTAGTCTGAGCGTGTCTCACAAGTTTGTATAAAAACTTTTTAATTTCCAAGTCGGTGAAATCTGCTCGGATTGACTGCCAAATCTCTGCTAATTTATTAACGATTGAATTTCCAACTACGGTTTAGTATTAATATTAGGAAGAAAGGGCGGATAAGGATTGTGTCCCCATTATATTTTCTATTATCAGTATGGACAGGAGAGATGATAAGCTGATATGAGTTGTGATCAGGCTGCAGGTTTCAGTGTGGCTATTTTAGATTATTTTATTATAGAGTGTTAGTTAGCTCGGCTTTTTTTATGATAATACTTTGAAGAGTTTATGAGGATAAAGAGGTGATGAATAGATAACGATTTCTTCGTGTTTCTCAGGAGCTCGTGTTTTTCTTTGCTGATGCTGTGCCCGTGTTATTATTATTAGTACGGGTTCCTGTTCAGAGCTATGTAAGACTTTATTGATTATACATGGGCGGAGGTGGAGAGAGATGATATAAAGAACCAAAATAAAGGAAGCTGTTTTTTAAAGGTTTATTAATAAACAATATTAATGTTTCGAAGCGTGTTTATCTAAGGAATAGGTTTTAATATGAATATAAATAATAATCTGAAAAAGCTTTCGAACTCAAACAAACAAAAAACTTAACTCCGAAGACAGTTGTTCCTAAAACGCAGACTTAATTGTTCTTCTTTGAATTGTTCTATTACTGTCCCTTGTGCTTGTGACTAGATATTAAGCCCCAACCCCAACCCTGTAACATACATAGTTAATCAATCCAATCCAATCTCCACACCTCGGCTCAAGTCTCTCGATCGATTCGATTAATAATAATGAAACCTGTCTCCAAAACATGATCTCCACATGATTAAATAAAACTAGAGACAATCCCCCTCTCAATAAAGTCAAAGAGAAATCCCCAAGAGTTGTTGATAGCTCACATTTACATCTCTCAACTCTTTCTTCTCTCATAGCTTTTAAATGAGATTCTAAATTTGGTGCTGGTGGCGGTAAATGGAAACCTCGGCCCTCACTAACTTCTAGTCAAATGGACGAAATTAAATAAAAGCCGTCCCAGCCCAAGTTTGGAAGGTTGGAAATTGGAGCATTTAGAAATCTCCCTCTGGCATAGTAGCAACTGGTGGTTGGTAGTGGTGGCTCATTGGAAATATATAAATTACACTATATATACAGCTTTTAGCAACTCAATTTAGAATCAGGAATCCCAACCTCCTCTCGGCCAATAGTCCCTTCTCAGCTATGCATGACTAATGACCAGAGAGTCGTGGGGGCTTTGGCAAAGAATGGAATTCACATCTCAGCTCTTGAATCTTTAATTATCTCACGTATCTAGAATCTAGAGTAGAGGGACAACTATAGACAACTCACCTATAATCAGCCCAGTCAGGAAATTGGGAATGAATTAGGTGAGGAAAGGCTGTAGGTGGTCTCTATTTTCTGGCCTAATCTTTGATTTCATATTTATACGTATCCTATTGCATTGAGCTAGCACATGAAAAATCATATTTGAAGTGTGGACAGTAATTGATGAGTAATTTAGGTACTGAGGTGGAGGTTTAAAAAAAATTAAACGAATTGACAAGAGGATCAAAGGTTTCGGATTTTTTTTATAAATACAATAGGAAAAACTCATTAATATTCTTTTCAGTCATTTCAAAGTTTTGGAATAAGAAAATTCGACAATTACAATAGTATGTCATTTAAATTATCACTAATCCGCAACTTTAAACTTTATCTTTAAATTTTTCTAAAATAATCGCCTGACTCAAGAAGAGCGAGCTATTAAAAAATAACACAAGCCAAATAGTCAAATGGGAATTACATGAGAAAAAATAATAATTCATGTGAGCTTTAGCTTCAGCTAGAGACGATCAGGCATTTAAATTCCCACTGATTCAGTAATTTGTATTCAACAAGTGGACTCTTTGATGAATTAACAATGGAGAAGCGAACAATCAACAATCAACCTCAACCATCAACTCTAAAGCCCTAAAACCTTAAACAATTAACCTGACCGACTCGGAGTGAACTTGGAATTTGATGGAGGTGGCTTGGCTCTCTCGCTTACAAGATCACATCGTTTGTTTCTCTCTCAGCATTATTCGATAAGAGATTCGAGAGGAATGCAAGAGTTTGGTTAGTAGAGACTTTAAAATTTGAATAGACACGATTGGGTCATCATTCCCAGCCTATTATATCCTATTCTACATCTTGATAGTTTGAGATGACGATGCTCCATACGATTTCATTCATTGGTTCAAGAGTTGAACAAGTGGATGTATTGATGACCCACATTTCCAATTGAGTTTCGGTACAAGTTGACCATTGACCAGTTCACCGTTTTACTCCACACGAATATGAGCACCAGAGACGGGTTTCTCTACTCACCAGTCACAAAACACCACAAAGGAGAGACTTCAAAAAAGTGGCCGAGAGTTACCAGCTTGAATAGACAATGAGCATGTGGGGCACAAAATCATTTACTACGGGGTGGATCTTAAAAGTTCAGGTTTAAAAAAAAAACTTTTGATGCATCTTTTGGGGCCGATGATAAATCATATTTTTTTTCACTTGTCATTTTCTGGGAATTTGCCACTGATTCTCCCTCATATAGAGAGACTACTTTGGAATCGGAGATTATTAGTATAAGCTATTAGAGAGGTTGTGATTTTTTTAAACTTTTGATTGTCGCTGTCGCAATCCCTTTTGTTTGAATTTAGGTTAGCAATTAAAATGGTAGTTCATGGATGATCCTTAATTAATTTGATTTGAGCCATAAATCTAGATGATATAGATTCTTGTCTTTGATGAGGGGTTATTCCCACTCCTTGGATTAATATCTTATTTGGCATGACATGACATTTAAAGCCCAGCACACACCTCCCCTGTTATTTGTACCCAGCCCGAGGAGTGAGTAATGACACTCCAAGGGTGGATATAAAATTATATTCCAAATCGTTAAATTCTAATGGATTCCAACGGCAAAAAAACATACGATAAAAGAAATTTAAATGTTAGTATCTCTAGTAAAAAAAACTCTGATGAAATGAAATACGCACACTGTACAATCAACAATCAAAAACTGAACAGCAGTCAATGGATTGCGAATAGTACATTTCAGGTTTCCCTAATTCCTATACAATACGAGATGACGTGACACATGAACTCTCCAAGGGATTCTGTACCACCATCATCATCAAGATTCAAAAGCCTCTCGACTCTAATTGTAATTGTATAATTGTGATAATTTGCTAATATCTCTATTATACCAAACTCGATACACATAAGCTGTAATAAATTAGATGCCCAAGTCATGAGAGAACTGCTAATAAGAAACTCCAAGGATTATTCATCCCCACCATCCTCTCCTCTCAATACATTCTGCACAGGATTTTTTGGTTTCGGTGTGTGTACAGACAATCAAAGTAATTCCTAGATCCCCCCTCCGAGACATTTGCATGTTTTTTAACAAAGCTCTAGAGAGTTGTATGAAATTGCTAACGAGTATGGAAAGGTATTTAATTTTTTAGGTGGAAAAGATAGTTTATTACGTGTCTTTTGAGCCTTGAGATGAGAGTCAAGAGTCAAGAGGCAGGTTTTTTGAGGTCCATTTGGTATTTGGTCAGTCGGTTGGTCAACACAGATGGTGAACCGTACTGGGACAAAAACGTGCTGGGGCTTTTTGGGCTAGTAGTGGTAGACTGTGTCAGGTGGAATCACAACGGAGCACCTATTGGTACCGAACTGGTTGGTGTCATGGTACCATCCCCTATTAACTTTCGGTACGAATGTCATTCTGGTACCAAGCTACATGCTCCCTCTCTCTAAACGTAGAACAAGGCATGGTTTGAAATCCAACAATGGTACTCTGACAATGACCCACGGTAGGAATCTTGTAAGTAGTCTCTTGACCTCTTGATTGAAATCACTTGTCTCGTAAACATAAAGTTGGTCACCAGTGACCAGACAGAGAGTCAGTGGTGGCAGGCGAGAGGGATGGGTTGTTGACTTTTAAAAAGTCATTATGATCCGTCTCAGTGTAGTCTAATTTTTCATTCCGACTTTGCCTACCTGACTTTTCCCATTCACAATTTATTCTATTGAGCTGAGATTGCTCAGGGCTCCGCTCAATTCTTGATGAGCCGAGTCAACTTCCAACTTCAATCTTTAAAAAAAAATACTTAAACTCCGTTATCTCTCAGGGAATAATAAAAGACCCAACTCCCCTCGCTGCTCCATCGTAAATTCGAATTTCTTATAAACTCAGGGCGTGCTCATTCACTTAGTCATCTCGTATCTCTGTATACATAAATCCGTCCTTAATACTCTATAATAATGCACGTACAAGACATGTAGTATATATGTGTGTAGCCGGAGCGATTTAGAATGCACACTCAGATCAGACAGACAGGTAGAGTCAACAATGGGATTTTTGCAATAATAATAAATCTCTTTGTGATTGTTGAAGCAGAGGGAGAATCAGAACGACACGAAATCCAAGTCCTCCCGTCCCAATTGGGAGACACTGCTTTTGAGAATGGCCAACTCGTAAGAATTGGAATTAGGTGAGGATGTGCTACCACCACGGGATTTTTATATCTTCTATTTTCGGTCACACATACACACGTCCCTCTCTCTTGAAAGACAATCCATTTAGACGGGCAGAAGCCTCAGTGGGTAAGATTACAGGGGGCTTGGCCGATTATCAAATATCAACTAGGGGCACGGGCAGGCTGTCATGGGCTTGACACTTAAGCTCCCTCATGGGATACAAGTTCATGGCTGAATGGTTTAGTCAACACCTCCATCAGCTTTCTTTTATCATTCTGATTCTGAAATACCCTTATAACATTTGCCCGGGTATTTTTTTAAGCTGCCCTCCGGTAAGTAAGGTTATCCAGTCAAAGGATAATAAACATATTATGAATGTAATATTTGACAAGGTACCGCAAGTTCCAATACACAATAATCCTTTTAGATTGGCAATTGGCATGACCTCAATTTCCCCTCTGCCCCCTCTGTCCCTCTCAAAACTAGCCAGAAAAAACTAAAAGTCACCGTCTCTATTTATGTCTAATCCAAGGGCTTTAGCCATTTAAAATAAATCTAGCAACCACCAACCACATACATGTCAAACGACTCGAGAGGATTTTATCTCCGTTACTGATGACTTATGAATTGATGATGACACTACCACCACCACCCGCGAGCTACTAGTATGCAAGGACAGCTATAGGAAATAATAAACAACTCAATGACAAATATAAAAATAAAACGGTATAAATCCATCCCCTCGGACAATGTTTGTGAGAACGGTAGGAAATGTGGATATAAAAAAATGTTTAAATACAGAATTAAGTGTTTAATTAATTCCAATGACACTTTTGCATTTAATTAACCTCCATAGATTCTCAAATGTGTGAGGGACATGTTAGAATATGCACATTAGCTTGTGCTTCATTTTTTAATAGATGCGATTTATATTTTCATAGTTATCATCATTAAGATTTGATAGTTTAAGGTGTGGAGGTGTTTACCAGCCTTATCGACTACTAAAAGAAATGATAGTCCGTCTCTGCGTTTAGAAATATATTGGCCGAGTGTTTAAGAAGCGGGTGATGAAGGTGATGATGATATCATTCCTTTTAACTGTTTCATAAAAGAAAGACACAAGTTGATGAGGTAGATTTATTTTCATTCATTGAAACCCCCTAGGGTTCTCCTCTATTTTCATTTCCGCCTTCATTACCCTCTTTTTCTTTTAGATCACTTTCATGTACAGGGTGTCCCACGTGGTTGGAGAAGTATTTTTTATTTGATTTTATTGTGCTCATAATTTCCCCTTCCATGACGTTCCCTTCATTTATTTATAAATAAGGGATCATCCTCCAAGGGTCCATTCTGTGCGATTCAAACCCATCCGATTTCATAATACAGAATCAGCACACGTCAACTTGGTAAACCGCAAATGTATAGCCAAATGGCATCTATCATGTATAGATATAATTAAATAACGCTTTAATACAATAGTGGCACATAAATAAGGAATTCTCGATTTTCTAAAAAAAATCCTGTCCGTCAATTTTAAAGCAAAATAGAAATAAGGCGTGATTATTATCTTTTTAAAATCCAATGACCTCAACTACACAGGTACAGAAGTGTAAGAAATGAAGGGTATTCAGTTCCCAAGTTTTAAAAACTATTCAAAATAGTATCAGCTTGCCAAATAATCGACATGAACTTTAACAACCACAAGCCAATTTTTTGGTCCTTACCTCCCTAATATATTTTTGTGAAATCTCCAAATTTTTGCAATCTTTTTCCCAAAATTACATTACTCGGAAATCAATACAAGCTTACGCAATTTAACTGTTACTGAGCTTGTTTTTTTTTTTTTTACTTACGGCCGTTAAAGTGCATTTCAGCGATTATAATCATATTATCTTTAACAAAATATAATAACTAAACGCATCAAAATTATACGAAACGGTATAAAAGTTAATACACGGGAATAATCCCAACTCTTTTTCCGTCTCTAAATCCTCACTCTACATCTCCCATCGTATTTAACAATAACAAATGATAACAAGAATTTTAAAATTATAATAAAGAGCTTTGAAAATAAAAATTAGGTTGACATACCGGCATTCATTTGCAAGTTAAGCCCCTTGGATTCCTCTGTCCTCGTCTCAGCTTCTTTCCACCTGAAATATGAATAAAAAATTCCACCGTATTAAAATTTTAATCTCCAACTTGTGCAGCCACTAGAGTCCCCTCTGCTAATTTGATTACGGTTTATTACGTGCTCAGTTATACTCAAGGCAGTTATGCAAATTCCGACTGTTATCATCATCAGAGTATGCGAGATTCCTATTTTATTATGATTCTACGAATTATGTATGGAGTGAATGGACTAGAATCTTTTATGAATCCATTGACACCCTCTCGCATTGTTGACTTTGAGGGGGGAAACAATGGGATTATTGTCGTGTGGAGGCAAACGCCCGACCTGGCCTGTCATTCTCATTAGTTTCAACTAATTTGACAATTAGCCATTCCTCCGTGTGTAAATAAAAATATTACATGGCTCATGGAGCTCGGAAGATTTTTTTTTAAAACCTTGTCTTAAGCCGGTGTTTAAGGATAGGGAACACGAGTTTTTTTAAAAGAGTTTAATACACCATAAGGTCATTGTTTAAGAGACTTGCTGCTTTTCGTATAGTTTGCAACAATTGGCAAGAGACTTTTGAAATAAAGAGATTGAGGACGAGGTTAAGCCCTGCAGAAAAGCTAAGGCTCCATTGACTAAAGTTGACTAAAGATGGCCGGGGTCAATAGGTCATTAAAATACTAGAGGATTAATATTCCAAAGGATTTCCCCGTTAAAATCGACATGAAAGTAAAAAGGTCCTTCAGCCAAGGGAGTTTCGTTTATTTTCAAGTAAAATGTAAAAGAATTTGATACGGATTTCGTGATACGTGTTGCGATATTAAGAGACGTGCTCGTAGACGAGGTAAGGGAATGACCCGCATGGATCATAATCGAATCTGGTGTTTAAGGAATCTAGGTCTAGTGGATCATGAGAGAGGTCTGAAAGGGATAAATCATAATCACGTCAACGTAACAATGAAAAAGGGAGCAGGAGAATAAGTGCCAGGAGATTGGGATTGAGAGTCCAAGCGAAATGCCTCTCTCAACAATGGGCTAACTAACCACGAAATCGAGCCCACTCTCTTGTCTCTGTTTCTAAGCATTATTTTAAAAGATCTTTATATTCAGGATGTGCAGGGATTTTCATTCTCCATTCTACAGACACAGAGACAGATATGATAACTGGTAACCAACTCAACTAGGCCTGAAAGCAGTAGGTACACGACAAAGTATTAAATATTAAATGTAGGTTAAAACCTCCTAATTAATTGCATCATTTGTCCTCCCTTTTTAATCAATTTGATAAATTGCCCCCACGGCTCCTTTAAATCAAACCATTTTACTCAGAAACATACACAGACCATTTTATAGTTTTACTAGGCCAGTAGTGCCCGCTATGACGGGCATCGTTTATAAAACTCATTGCAAACAGCTATCGGATCCGCCCTTGTACAGATTTACGGGTATCGCTGAGACATCAGGATTGTATAATTAATCGATGTCATTGAGTACGGGTTATTTGGGGCACTGTGCAACTGCAGCATTGAGTACTTTAAAGTGGGTACCAGGTTCAATGTGCGACACAAGACAAACACATACAAACATTGCTAGCCAATTCTTGTTAGGGATTTTTTTTAAACTGAGCATTCTCTGATGACTTCACGCTAGTTTACGAATTAAAGCCCAAGCAAAAAAAATTTAGATATCATCATCAAGGACCTTTGTGTAATTTAAGCTTCTTAAATTGAGGCGATTCAGAATAAAATCCAAAAGGGATTTTCTTCGCATTTAATGTGAAATGAAATTTGCAAAAGTAAAATCAATGTGCATGGTTGACCCCCTCCGGTCTTGTTACTGCATTACAGATGTTTTAACTTTTCTACTCATTGACAGTGATATTGGTTCATGAACGGATTATTCGTTCAGCATTTTGACAACCTGTCAGCCCAAATTCTTTAATGCTTGATTATTAGCCTCAAGGACTGCCTTCCACTTTTTTTTTACCTTTACTCAACTCTTTTTAGTAGATAAGCCCCACACTAGTTCAGATTTAATCTAGAACCTAGAAATTGTGTACAATAAAGTCCGACATGAATATCAGTATCAACAGCCAGCATCAACATCAACACCACCTCAATTCACATCCACCACGTACACAGATTAAAGATAGTACGAGTAACCCAAGACTTTGAGAAATGGCAAAAATTTGCACAAATTTTCATGCAGATTTTTTCTTCTCGCAGAGACACATAATCATCATCATCATCATCATCATCCTAATCATCTGTGTCCCCATAATAATCTGGTAGTGTATAGAGAATGTGCCACCACCACTGCCACGGGTTCTGGGTCATCTTCACATTCTTTTGAGCATAGAAGCTCATTGTTCTTTATATTGGATTGGATTCCTCACACTTTTCCGCAATTCCTTACAATCTCATCCTTAAGTTGTGTATTAAAAACCTGAATGTATCCCCCCATTTCAGCTGGGGAGAGCGGATCGCCATAAGCCACCACTGAAATCCCTTCGACCTGTCTATACAAAGACTTTTAGCAAGGTATTGCGGGTGGTGGTGGCTCTGGCTTGTAGTTTTTGTAGGATTGTGAGATTAAAAATTTGAGATAGAGGATTGAATATATTTATTGGGGATTGTGGATGAAGAAATGGTAAAGTGAGGACATGGACTGCCCCAAGCGGTCAAAGCCTCGTAATAATATTTCACCTCTTATTTGTTCAATGTTTTTATCAATCGATTGAGGAGAAACGTGACCTGTCCTCCGTCTCGTCGTGTCTTGGCCAATCCTAAGGAACATGTCCATGTCCAAGGCTCTCGACGGGTCACCAATATCAACCTGGGGATCACAATATCCCCATTATATAACTTTTTATTAATCAAGCTTGTGCTTTTGAGTAGCCAGAGATCCTGTTCACAATCTTAATATCAGTATCGCATAATCCCATCAGGGTTTTAAATTCAGTAGAGTTCAGTCAAATGGACTTCAAATGGTCATATCACTGAGGTAGGAATTTACAAGGACAACTCCAGGGATTCTTAGAATAAAAAATGTAATTTATTGTTTTCTCTGAGATTCAATTCAATTAAATTTTTTCTCACTCGGTACTGTATGCGAAATTTTTGCTAACAGATTTAATCAACACGTTTATGAGGCTGGAAGAAAAGTACTTAGATTGTAAAGTTGTTATATGAGGGGAACTTAGTGTCAGGAGCGTATTTTTGGATGGATTCTTAAAAAAATTAATTTATTCTTTTATGTGAGATTCAAGTAGATTTTTTTAGACTCCGTGCTGCATGTAAAATTTTGGCTAACCGATTTGATTATTAGTTTTTGGGACTGGGACAAGCTGAGGAGGTACTTGGATTGTCAGGTCGTTTTTAGCAGAGTGTATTACTTCTGACAATGAGGGGATCTACGTGCCAGGAGCGTATGGTTAAACAATTAATAATGATAGCCCCTTAATTACTAAAAACTCCCACACACAGCCTTTCCCTCACATTTTCAAACTTTGAAAGGCTGAGCTGCCAACAAAGTGGTAGGAAAGATAACAAGATCCATTAGCCTAGAATTTCGAATCTCTCCACAACAAATTCTCACTTGAATAGAAAAAGTGTATTTTTTAAATTATGAACATGTAAATCCTCTTTTAAGTATGTTTGCTCAAAAGCCCAGCTCAATCATTTGTACACACACTCGGCACTCTCTTCACGGATGAGTTGAGAATGGAGAGAAGACAAGGGAGAAACAATGAACGATAAAGGACAACAATTGGCCATTGGGCTATTGGACATTCTCAAGAGTTAACAATGAATCCTGTGAACAATCTTTTAGACATGCAAACCTACTAACCCTACACGATAAGATAAAGGGCCTTCCACAAGTCTCTTCAAGACGATAGCTTGTAAAAATTACCAATCAGCTGATTAACTTCTGTAGTGACACTGAACTCCCCTCAGCAAGCCCTATGAACAGCCCTTTAACAGCTTATCATGTCTTAATCATCCTATCATCGTCAAGCTGCTCATCCTAATGGCTAGTATCCCTGTGCATTGTTACACTTAGTGGATATCACATTGTTGTGCATTGTCATTTGAATAGAGAGTATTTATTTTCAAGAGAGGGGATGATGCTAATTGATGAGTCGACTGGCCTCGAACCAACTCCAATTCTTGAGAAGAAGAAAAAAGAATGGAATTATAATTTAGTCAAATGATAGCTTCGGGCTCAGCTCTGTTCCGTTTCTCTAAGGGATGTGTCAACCCCCACTGCCACTACTATTGCCACCACCATCCAAAATTTAGAATCCGTCTAGGGCAACTGAACAATCGACCGTCAACAATGCAACTTGCCGTGGGACTTTTGTATCCTATGGTCTACATTTCCATCTCCATTGAGACCTTGACGAATGCCGATGCAGTTTTAAAGTACGGATGACATGGGATATTCCTAGCCCCTCCGGTCATGTCATTAAAAATTCTCTGTCTTTTAAAGCCAAAAAAAAGTTAGCTTGTAAATTGTAATTCAATTCATTTCTAAACATGTGGGAATTTCTACGAAGCTCATCCTACTTGCTATTTCATTAAGAAATTCAATAAGAAAAAAAAAACTTGACACCTTCAACCTAGTTCTATTTTTTTTTTCAATACAAAGTCACACCACATTGACTGGAGTAACCCGATTAGTCTCTTACACTACAGCCAAAATGTGTATCGTATTAATTAATACCTGTAAAAAAAATTGTATTTGAAATTCAAGAAACTTGCTAGAGATAATAATATGATAATATAATATGGGGAACAGAGTTGAATGGAAAAGTGAAACCTGACAAAAGCTCCCTGTGTGTCCATAATTTTTAGAAATTGGCTACTCGAGCCCAAAGCTGGGCTAGGAGCTATTAGAACTGGTTCAAATTGGATTAGAGTTGCTATGCACAAGAGCTTTTATCAAAGGGTTCAGCTTGTATTTCATGCTTGGAGTTATAATAGGAAATATTAGACATTGTAGTATGGATTACAGAAACACATTACCGGAAGGAACTAGTACAAAGACAGCATGTGCCACACGGGTCAGTTTCATCTGACAAAAGGTTGACCTACAATCACAATGGACTAGGATGGATGTCCCGTTACCTCTGGCTATTTACTATCATTTTTATGACAATTACCTTTTCCATACCTGCAATTGATATGTCCTAATTTCTCAGAGGCTATTTAGGACATTTCAAAATTTCTATTTCACCTCACTCTCTCAACAAAATTACTTGCACTCGTTACCTCGTTATTATTACTCAGTAGAAGAAGGGGGGACAATCAGAGAGTCTGCAAGGATGGACAACAATGGAATTCTCTGCATCATTCCTATTATGAATCACTTGAAAATGGCTTTTTTATTTTCTGGAACTAAGTCCCCTTATTACTAGGGAGGCTTTTTAAAGATGCGTACTGTTACGTTTGCTGGGACGCTTATTCCACGAAAAATCTCAAAAACAGCTGAAATTGACCATTCACGGGGTTTTCCTTGATTTTTGCGAAAATAATGCTAAACGGCAATGCTAAATATTATACGTGAATGTTCCATAATATCTTTTTTGGTAGACAAGTGCAAAATAATCAGTATGGACCAAAAGCCCAAACTGAGCTCATTATGAAGGGGATTGAGTGTCATCTCTGCTAGCCTGAAAGTGAGATTTGAACAGCAACTGCAACTCCATTATGCAATTTGAAACTTTCCTTAAAAATTTTCCTTCCCAAATAGATTCGTTCTGACTCCCATCACTCATCGGGTTTATTAGCCAGCAATTTCCTCATAGCAAATAGTTTAGAAATAGAAATGAAACATGATGGGCCTCTCATTGTTCTCCTATTGTTTGGCAAGTGGTATGTACGAGCTGCGGCTATGTTTTTGGCCTTACAAGTGTATTACTATGTCTTTGGCTCTAATGACGGCCACCCTAATGGGAAGAGTGATAAAATGCCTACGGTATTATTTCTATGAGGGGATTACAAGTTGTAAAAGATTCTTCCAAGTAATAAGATCCCGTTCTCTCGGCTGATTGGCGGAAAGTTAGTTTAGTTTTTTTTATATATCATTTCGTCTTCCTCTCTAGCCTCGTTAGGCGGATTCACTCTTTTAAACCTCAATCCTTACAAACGCATATCTGAAGGAGTATATTCTTCCATTTAATATATTTAATGATAACATCCTAACTAAACGACTATCCCTCTGTCTACAATCTACAATTCACTCGGGCTTCTTTCAAGTAGAAAAAAAATGGAAGGAACTTGTCCCTCTAATTTATCTAAATTGCTCGCATATTATTTCTGGGGAAATGGCTGAGCTTTACTGGGAGGGGGCATTCATACACTACGCCCGTGGCTTTGGCATATCTAGCAAAAATTATTCTTGACCATTAGCTTGAGATTATAGGGTTGTTTTAAACTTTTAAAACCCGAGTCACGTGACACGAGTCGTGCACAACCCATAAAACAAAACTCCTTAAATGCTTCCTTAAACAGTGAACGTGTGGTTGGGCCAAGGTGGATTTTATTTTTCTCTTTACATTTCTTCAAGTATATCTCTAACTAGGCGTGTACAGGCCCATTTATGGCCCTTTATTGATAAGTCACTTTTTTTCGGAGGTCAAGGGTCAATTTTTATGACAGCATCTTAACTATTTCTCTGGTCAACTTATTCAAGTGTATGAAATGCTTTATTCAGATTTTAAATCGGTCAAATAGTTATGGAGAAGTAGTAAAACAAACAAGCAGAGCGACATTTTTAGAGAATTATAGAGTAGATAGCTAAGGCTGCAACATTCTTGCATTTCCATTACATTATATAGTATTCTGTAGTTTAAGGGTGATTAGGTGATTAGGTTTTCGAGATTATAGATTTTGTTAAGAGAAGCAGTTTTTTCTTTCTTGACTATATCTCTGCCTTATAATTTTCATTACAGGGCTTTAAAAGTTTAACAGACAATCAGTCAAGTAGTATGTGCTACTCCAAGGGTTACACTTGTTTAAGGCTTATAAGCTTATGCCTTTAAGTGATCTTATCATTTTCATATTATTATTTTTTTTTAAACAACAAGGGGTTATCCAGATACTGTGTGTTAACCATTCATGTAATTAGTGTCGATTTTTAATTTATGTTTATGATGATGAAATATCACAAGTTGTGGCGTAATTTTATTTTTGGGAGTCTACCTGTGTGACAGTAGGGGTGGATAAGCCTCGATTGAAAGGTGGATAGGAGGATATGGTGACAATAGGGAGGTTGCGATACATTGATTTTTGGCTTCTGATTGTGACTGTAGCAATATTAAGAGCATTGCTATTATCAGAAGCCAAAAGGCACAGTATCTCAACCTCCCTAATGGAGAGTTTCCATACTGACTCGTTTGCGACTCGTTTGTCAGATTGTTGGAGGAGATACAGGGAATTACAAGTTGGGAGGAAGTTGACGAGGAAGAAGTCATAAGAAACGGTTCTATCTTGTCAGTTACGATTACAATGCTCCATATGCTTTTGTTATAAACGGTTTGTATCTGTGAGCTTTTTGTTATTGCACTTGGTTGGGTATTGCATTTATTTTTTTAAAAGAAAAAATTATTATTATTACCCCCTAAAGCGAAATTAAAATAGTTGTAGACATTTCTATGCAATTTAGTGATGCTTGCATATGTTTTATTAATATTACAAGGGGATAGAGCTACTAATTTAGTCGGTGAGTGAAGTAATTAGAACAAGTTGTGAAGAACTGTGTGCCTTATGGGCTTTAATTACTAAAGGCTTTAGTGAGGTGTGATGGATTTCGTCATTTTTTATGTTTTATGATGACGGATTGGGGGGAATTAAAAGTTTGAGAAAAACGTGTGTGAAATCGAGAGGATTGTTTAAACATGTGGTTAGTTTGAAACTAAATATAGTAGTTGGAGTTTAAAAACATTATGTTTTAGATTTTAATCGTTAAGTTTAGTTGCATGGTCGAAGCCTGTTTTTATATTTTGCATTAATTTATGCATAATTTTTTTTTAATGGATTCATTTAATCTACAATTCAAAATGTCCTATATGAAGTGAACACTTTTATTTATAAATTCGTCAAGTCTTGACATTTTAATTTCCCCTGCCACTAAATTTTCTAAAACATAAACTTAAATAACAACACTTTACTATTTCTCTAACAAGTTCGCGAGAAATATTTCTGAAAATTCTTGATTCAATAATCCCACCCCGCAAAGAAAAACTATAAAAAAAACTAGCCTACCGTAAAAATCCCATCAACTCCCTCAACAATGTCCTCTAACCACCCTTGAGAAATATTTTTTATACCCCTTCGATATATGTAACAGGAAAAAGGAAGAAATAATCTTTCTCACAAGTTCACACCGGTACGTAGATCATTTCATTGTTGACTGCTAAAAGTTTATATTGTTGGTCCACACCAGCCAAGCTCTACCTTACTAGGCTTATTCATCACGATGATGATAATGATGGCAGTGATGGGGATGATTATGGCACAGAGTACCGGTACCATTGGCATTTAGCACTTGGGAGAAAAACGAGGCTTCCACATGCGGCTTGAGATACAGTCGAGAGAATGTCCAATTTTTTATTTACCAAACATTCCAAAACCAACAGGTCCTAATGAAAGAAATAATAAATCCTACCAAAATCAACAACCAACTTGACCAACACAAGATCCTTATCACTTTTAGGGTAAAACAACAAGAAACTTTAAACAGCATATATGAAACGTGTAAAAATAAATGGATGGTCTTCATGTTGACGTCATATTTTTAAAAGATTCTAATCCACATTTCGCACCTTGAATCAACTTGGAAGAGAAAAAAATTAAGCTAAAGAGACAAGAGCTCTTGTAATAGACTGTGGACACGATCAACAACACCCTCTGGGATTGATCAGATGTGGGATACAGTCGTGATTAAGATGAGGTCATCATTAGCATCTCATCATAATACAGGTTGACATGAGATGAAAATATTTTGACTTTGTGTACGCATAGAGCCCCCACTGTTTCCGTCTTGTTCTCCATGTTTAGATAGACTAGAGTGTACTAATTGCCAAGTGGTAATAACAATTAGCATCTGTCGAGAGTCTGTTGAGTGCCAGATCTTGGTTTTGTTATATTGGAATGGTCATTGCTAAATAAATAGCTTCAATCCACTTGGTCCACCTTAATAGCCGAGAAATCATTTGCATTTTTAAGGCGAGGCCCCACACAGAGACACATTTCAAGGGGAGGGACTCCATATAGTTTAATAATAATATTATTATTAGCTTTAAATTTATTACTAATGTAAATGGTGACATGGACTGCGTACTAAACTACTGTCCTTTCTCATGGACATGACTTTATGATATTTAAATTAATTTAGTCGGCTGTGGCTCGGCCATAAATCTTTTTTTAATGGCCTGGGTATAAGTTACCAATGGCTCTCCAGGGGCTTGGCACGACTTCTCCCCTGTTGAGAAAGGGTCATAAGGGCTCAATAAGGGTGGCGGTGGAAATATAACCAGCTGATCAATTTAGCAATATTTAAAATGCAAAAGTGTTTGAGAATGAATGGGAATTTCTATAAGTGTCAAATAAATTAATAATGTCCAAATCTATTGAGAATGATGACAACAGAATTTTTTAAACTAAAAATAGCTAGAACCCAAACCCCCGCCCCCCCTGCTGATGTCCAAGGATAAATAAACAAGGAGAGAGAAAGAAAAACAATTAGCACTTGCTTAAAAAGCACTTGAGGAGACTTTCTGAATTTAAATGTTTAAAATTAACCCTTGACTCATCAGTAAAGAAACTCCTCAGTGTAATATAAAAATTGACATCTTTAGTGATTAAATTTTTTTTTAAATGTTAAGCATATTAATATTTGCTATATAAAAATAGTTCAATAGCTTCCAGAACATATTAAACATGTTCAAGTAGCTCTCCAACTCCCTTCAAATGTCAATATAAAATCTCTAATAAAACTCTCCCAGACTTTGAAGATAAAGCAGAAGTAGTAATAAATGTTTTACATCATACTCAAGTGAGTAAGATAAGATTTAGGAAGTGATTCCACTCGGCTTATTAATTACTAATTACTTATGCATGTGCAGTCTCAATCCTTAAAAAAAATCATAACGATTCAGCATGTACACACACATACAACATAAGACTATATGAATACTTGTATAAATATATTTTGCATAAAAGGAGTTGACTCATTAGAGATTAGTCACAAGTAATTAAAATCCCCTTAATAATTCCCTTGTAAAGAATGTTCAATTTATTTAACTATTTAGCATCATTCTCTTTTTTAATTCCCCACAGGCCACTTTCTATTTACAATCCCTTGATTTTTAAAACAATATTTCCATTCCCAATCCTCATTCTCAATGCACAACCTGTTCTCACTTAATCTCTTTTGTACGGCATGGGAAGTCTTTGAGATTGGGGCAGAGATATTAATTAACTGAGAATGACTCCTAATTTTAATAATAATTAAGATTACGAAAACACATTACGCTATGACAATTGGTAATTCAGAATCTAATCAGTGCTTCAAGGATATATGAGAGGAGTATCATGTCCTCTTTTTTCCTGGGAAACTTTTCAAACTTTTAGCAGGTTGACTTTAATATCAATTTATAAATTAGTAGCTCAAGCCAACTGCAACGTGTAGGAGTAGGTTTAAACAAATAGGTGAGTATGGGTCCCACATTAATCCCAATCGAACAAGTTTCTGTGAAGTAGTACTAAGAAATGTGGTACATTGAATCTCAATGGAAAATAAACCGTGACCAGGAATCGAACCTAAGAGAGCGTCGAGTTTAGCACAGAAAATTAAAATCATCCTTTTCTCACGGTTAATAGCCCATTATCAATATCACCTCTGCCTTATTTTTAAAACTCATCAACTAGGATGGAATACAATGATAAAATTCGGAGCTATTTAAAATACTAATTCCTAGTGAATCCTACCATCCAGACATGGTAACTTAGAAAACTGTTCTACCTCGGCAGTTCCGTATTTATTTAGCAATGCAAGATCCAAGAGGTGCTCATCAAAAGCCTTGCCGAGTGTTTATTTTTATTTGTGAACTTCGTGACAGAGGAAATGTCCCAGTCCCTCAGTTCTTTTAGAATTGAGAATACACAGACACTATTTTCCCTACCGAATGCCGAATTGAAAGGAATGGGAACTAGTTGAAGAAGAAGGCGAAAAAAAGCAGGACAAGAGATGGGAATTAAATGGCAATTGGCATAAATCTGGCGAAAGACTAAATTCTGAGAAGTGCCTCTCTTAAGTATTATGATAATAATTTTTTTGTGCTTGTATTTATAGAGAAGTAGTATTGAGTTGTTGATGAATAGAAGGGGTTATTTAAAATTTAAATACATTTGCTGCTTTACCATCTCGGAGATACAAGTTTCCCAAAGCCATGAAATCTTGAGCATTTATAATTAATCCTCCTCTGCAATAAACTTTTGTGTCCATTTCCCATGGGGAAAAAAAGGATGGAGACTAGCTCAAGGAGACTTGAAAATATATTCTTATCATCGTTATTATCAAAGATTTTTTTATTGAATCTAATGAAAATTGTTTTGTTGCGTTTTGGATGAGGTTTTAGCATGTTAGCTTTTGGGATTCCCTACTTGAATGTTTTTATAAATCACGAAAAATTCTACAGCTAGTTTCGCCCTTTTAATTAATATATTTTAAAAGAGATCATTGGGAAATTTGTACATGAAATTTATTAGGGAAACAAGAAATAGTGGTTTTTTATTGATTTATTTATTCTTAAACTTAAACTCGCCAGAAGTTCTCTTAAAAATACATGTTTAAACTAAATTCCTCACAAAAATTCAAAACCTGATAGCTCAACAATTTCCCTGCATTAAACCCTTTTTTCCCCTCTATTTCCCATCCAACTTGATTACAAAATCTAAAAAGTACAGTCCCAATCAAGCCCAGCAAAAAAATTACAAGATCCTCTCTCTCACAAAAAAAAATCGCCGACAGAATAACAAATACTAATAAAACACACAGACTGCCTACCCAACTACCCACCCTACCTGGTGCCCTATAAACAAATAGTAACAAAGAGTATGTAAATTTTGGAATAAGGTAGGTAGGTAAACTTTAGGAATAAATCTCCAAACTAATTAGCATTTAGAGGTCAAGAGGTGAGAGACTTGAATATCAAATCTCTTAGTCTTCATCTCTAAGCAAATGGATTTGTAAATATTAATACAGAGAGCCCATAGTCTAGTAAAGCTGTCTCTCTCTGGTACACAACTCGTTGCATATTACATTACGACGGTACAGTTACTCCCGAGTACAAATGGTTTAGAAGAATTATTAAATTAAGAATTAAAACCACAAACCACCAAACCATCAAGAATCAAGAGTCGAGAGAATTTAAGACCTTCATTCAACCCACCGACCACCACCACCGGTTTCAAGAGCCAACTCACAAATGGTTTGATACCCCCCTCCCCCCACCGTCTCATAATTCTTTATGAAATCTGAGACTTTGATTTAAAAAAGAGACAAGGGGGTAAATTGCGTAAATGATATGAACATGAGGAGGATTTGAAATGAAATGACTGGTTAGTGTTGATACAGGTAGGAATGGTTTAGATGATTTGATATTAGATGTTTGATGGCAATGTAACAACAGGGCAATAATAATAGCTCATGGTGGTGTTATCAATTAGAAGGAAGACAGTTATTCTCGCAGGAATTCCAATCTCATTGATACCAGATAGTTTTTTAATAAAAACTTGAATCCTTTCCGTCAGCTTTTCAGGATATGATGATGATGATGATCAAGATACCTGTTCTTGGCTCTTGAGCACTTTTCAGGGCCGTACACGGTATCCTTATATCTCTTACTTAAGCTTTAGACAAAGAATTGTAAACGTATTCTTAAAATTAATTAAAGACCCCCGTAACAGACAATAAAATGAAACTTTAAACCTTAAAGTTAATCTAGAAAAGCCAATTGAAATTAATTAAAGTCCCCTATAAATCCATTAGTTTTCACCTCGTAATTAATTCTTAAAATATTAAAATCTTGTTTAAATATTTCAGAATTGAAAAGCTTTCCATTCCAATAACCGCTGAGCATATTTTCTTGAGCTTTCCTCGATTTAAAACACTCGCATTTAAATCCATCAGCACCGGTACTCCAACCACCCCCGGTTTCCTCTACCTGAGTCTACCTCTCTCCATCATGAAAAAAAACCCAAGATACGGTCCTGCTGTCCGGTGTGTCTACTACTACTCTCCTGAGAACACAATTTTCTATCTAAGTAGATAATATTATTGTGAGGCTGAGTTAACTGTGAACTACAAGGAATCCTACTGTCTCCCTGCATTTTGTAAAACTAAGTAAAACGGTATGGGGAATGGAAAGAAAAAAAATCCTTTTATTTCACTTCCCTATTAATTATTGAGAAGAGAGAGAGAAGAGCCATGAGGTTGAGAACAAGACACGTTGGATATATATGTGTTGTATATTATCTTTATTATTATTATCATCACCACCACCACCTCCATCATCCTCTGTAGAGTAGGAATTTGCAAGTATTTTGCCAACACAACCACCACCACCGCCACATTCTGGGCCATAGGAAGAGCCAACTGAAGGTGTACACTCAAGTAGTTCTCTGGGTAATGATATGCACATGGAAGTATATTTATTGGGGAGGAATGCCCTCCCTCAATTACTTGTTATTCATAAAAATAATAAATAATAAGTTTCTCTATTATTTATGAATTTATGACCAGTCCTACATGAGCAATTGAGCCTTTATTGAAGGGGACGAGTATTTTGACAAAGTGTAATTAATAGTAATGAAAGGGATTTAGTGTCAAAGGTTATGTTTTGTCTTGATCAATGGCTTTTAAGCTTTAATTGGACGGGCTGCTTAAGGTTAGAGATAGCTTTTGATTTGGAGAGAAAAAATATACTCCTTTTGAAAAGTCCTTGTAATAATTACATTAGAATTGAAAAGTATTAAAATGCATGGCACATCAGCATCACTTCGCATCATTAACTCAACCTCAAAATAAATAAAAATTGTATCTTCCCTGTATATATAAAAAATATTTTTTCATAAAAACACGTTCGTCCTTCTCTTCACCTTTGGAATTAATATCATTTTAAATCCAACCACACTGACATCACTGACTGACAGATATAAGTGTTTTCAACAGTTGCAGTTGGTTTCAACACACGAGACAAGATTATTTCTCTTGATTACTCCAAATGTTTAAAATTTGGGATTAAAAACCCGAGGGGGCTATTTCACTACTTACATTTCAATTCTCTAGACGTATACAGGCCCATTTAGGGGCTCCTATTGATAAGTAACTTTTATTTTCGGAATCTTTTTCGGCAGTATTAGAATTAAACTACTGGCAACGTGGCAACCTTAGTCCCGTGTATCGATCAGATTTAAAATCGGTAGCAAATTTATAGAGGATTAATGAGGACAAAAACGTACAGACATTGTAAGGGAATTACAAAGTAGAAAACCCAACTCCAGCAATTATTACCCCACGTGGTACTAACTGCCACAACTACCGCAACTAGCCCATTTCAGAGGTGAAGATCACGTACTAAAAATCTAAGATCTGGATATAATAATTGCTCAACTATATTTTTTTGTCAATCCAATTAAACCTGTTCGGGTTATAGATATTTTTTGCAACCCGTGGGGGTGTGCACTAACTCACTCTCTAGCTGCTATAACAATTAGATATTTTTTATTATTACAAGTGGTAGGTTTATTTTAACAGCATGTGCCTTGAGAACATGCCAAGTGCCAATTTAAAGGAGGCACATATACCAGCTCATTACAAATCAGATACTTATACACAACTTTATGCCCACATCATTGCCATTTGTAGTGCCAAAAAACTTTCATTTTCAAATCCACTTTTGCCCTCAAAAATACGTACACACATGAAATCCCCCACTGCTGGAAGAGACTCACTACAATATTCTCACCACGTCTTGGAAATATTAAATATAAGTTGTAACATTAGAAAGAGTAAATTACAAAGCTATTAAACCACCTTTGACATGACATGGCGGTGGTGGCTTGGAACTTAATGGCTCACTTCAAATCTTTGATAGCCTCAGGTTTTTTTCCCCAACTTGCAAGGTTGTACAGGAATGTTAAAAATTACATCAACAAGGATTCCTCAAATTCTACCCTTCGGAATTGAATGTTTTTCTTTTCAAGTTAAAAAAACCGGTGTATGGAAAACATGGTCAAATTCAAATTAAAAGCCCATACATTGTACCAAGAGTCCTTGCTCCTTTCACCAAGTAATCTGGCACGTATGGAGTGTCATGTTTTTAAATATTTATTAGCAAGGAGCGGTGATTAAAATGATTTACATAGACCCTCTCCAGTCCTCTTACTTAGTCTTACTACGACTCATTAGTTCTCATAACTAACATCACTAATCTTCCAACCAGCTCTTTAATAATTGCCCTTTGCCGACAAGTACAAACCTCAGAATCATTACTACGGGATTAGCTTCAACAATGTCATGTCATGTCAAGAGTCATGACTATTCCTTGCTTTTAATCCCTCCGTAGCAAGAACAATGACATCGCCACCGTGAAACAATGAAATAACTGGCTCCGTGAAACATGTACGGGCCTTGTAAGGCAACAATGAGACAGGGTCTACTCAACAATCCCTAAACAAGAGAACCTCGGGTCTTTTGTGTTTGTCTTTGTACCCTAAATGATGATCCGGATTCATATTGTTCACTCTTTTGATTTGACTATCTACACTTGTTCAATTGATAAGATCTCTCTGTATTCTTGTAATTGCCACCACCGTTTAGTTCCGTCGTCTTTGGCTAATCCAAGGAGGGCAATATCTACAGCAGAGAGCTTGAGAGTAAGAGTTACGTGGAATGCTAATGCTTTATAATCTTTGCTCAACCGTGTCTAGTTATTTACACTTATTGAGCACTGGGTACTGAACCCTGACCGGATTTATTTGATTCTATAAATCAAACGGGGTTGAAAATCATCAAGGTATTGATACTAACTTCCCCTCATTGAACTGGAGGTTAAGATACCTAAGACCCTGAGAGTCTGAAACATTGTCTAGCATCTTTAGAGACTTGTATTAGCTGGAGAAATAAACCGTGCGAACGGGTATACCAAAATATTTTTAGGAAGAGTAGTTTGGTTTCCATTCAAACTCCGCGCCAACACTAAGCGCAGCTTATAGAGGTACTGTGTTTTTTTTAACTTTGACCCAGGAAGCTCATCTTTGATATTTATCTCGGGAAAAGCCACCCCAGAGATTGTATACAAAATTTGGGGGCTCTAGGTCAAAGCGTTCGAGAGTTTTCTAGACAGACAGACGGACAGGCATAGCAGTTACGTAAAAAGCCCCAGTCGGTAGAGTAAAGGTCGTGTGCCTTATTTAGTCATTGCCACTTCAGAGTCTGAGAACCCCATGACCTGACCAGGGGTCCTGGCACTAGTGACTTTATTTTAGTTTGTTTTTGTTTGTAGATTCAAGATAGATAAATCCTATTAAATTTATACGCTACGAATCTATAGGATTGTACTACCTACTTCCTACCTACATGGCAGAGAGATGCATTTAAAAAAGGAAAACGGGTTAAAACGAGAGTATTTTTATTTAATAGATTTAAAAGTCCCTTTTAAAGAAGACAAGAGACATTCTCTTCACATTGTCCTCAATACAATCCCACATTTGTTTAATTTACTTCTCTCTATAAAGTACTGGATCAGAATTGTATGCAACTGCCAAAGATAATGGAGCCGGTGTGGGGGCGGACATTAAAGAGATGCAAAGATCTCCAAAAGATTGAAAGGGATTTTAGAAAGGAAATGGCAGAGAGAAGAAAACGTCAGTGTTTGCCACTAAATGATAAATAGACTGACACTTGACTCCTTTTTTTGTTCCTTGTTCATGAAAGTGCATTTAAAGATTTTTTTTTACATTTCTGAAACACTCAGACTAATACTAAACATGTTTTCAAATTAAAATACAATGGAGAGTGTGTCTGCATAAATGGTGAGGGATTTTAATTCCAAATTAGCTCAACTGATTCTTATTCTTCTCTGTCTGCCCTTTCGGAAATGAGAAAAACGTTTAAGAAAAAAAAGGACGCGTGGAGGTAGAGTCTTTTGTGCTTTACAAGTTTTTAAATCTTTCCAACTTTGTCGAAAGTGCGTTGGAGATGAATTTCTACGTGGTTTTTAAATGGATTTTTAAATTTCAAATCTCTTCGTTTTTTTATTTCTCTCTCTCTGAACAGAAAACCAGGAGATACTAAACTGAGGAGAGAGAGATCATGTCAGAGAATTAATCATTTGAAGAGAGGGAGAAAAAAACAGACAAACTTGAAATGTTCACTTTCATCCGTCTGTTTGGGAAAATTTTTTAAACATTAAATTAGCATTCTAATCTAACCCAACTCTGCTGTCTGAATTAAAAAATCAACTCTCCACCAACTATAAACATCCCCGTAACCCTTGAGATGCATGGAACTGAATCCCCCTCGTTAAGAGAAAAAGCCGTGTATAAATCCCTTGACGTTAGATGTTATTATATATAAATGGCCATATCGATAATGCTCACAATTAACAATGATGTACTCAACTCAGCATTATCGATATGGTCAAAAGAGTACTGATTTAAATTCCCAAGGGTATCGGGCTGAATTAGGATTTTTTTAAATTCTCTGAGGGGTATTCGGTGCCAGATATTGTAAGGTAATGTCCGCATAGAAGGCTTGTTAGAAATCTAAGAATAAAATAAAAGCATTTGATTATAAAGTGCGGAAGGAAATGAATTGTAAATGGAAATGAGTTAAAGTGTGGGGAGTGAGATGGAATTAAATAGCCACCACTGTCTCTCTCAGAAAATCAACATACTTGGGGCTCATTGGATGTAGAAAACTTGAGCTATTAAGCTAGTGGAGTTGACTATATATGGCCGACTCTTTTATGTCTACATAATATTATTCAAACTTGGAACTTTCTACTGCATTTCTGATTATGTATATTAGATGATGGAGATGTAGATAGATTCAGATAGTTCTCTCGTTCGTGGCGGTGGTGGACAATGCTGATGATGAGGATGATGATGAGCTATGTTAAAGGAATCTGTGGAGGAGTCATGAACGCTCGTAAATAAATAAATAAAATGGATTGTTAGTTTAGTGATGGGATATATAAAATATATCTAATAGTGTGTCTGGGATAAGTATAGCCGGATGTATTTAAAAAATTGGGCATTCAATTCTCTGGGATAATCCTCACTTCCTTCCGTGTGAGTTAGCCACACGATAAGCACGATTAGTTGTTGTTACACATTGGGACGAGCCCCATAACTTTAGCTAAGAGGTACGTTTCAAATTTGGAAATATATGTAACGATTTTGATTTCAACTTTGGGAGTCAACTTTTCGAAACTTTAAGGGTTGGATTTTTATGAGAGCTGAATCCTTTTTTAAATATCCCTCAGGGCTTATTCATTACCAAAATCAAGAGCTAAAATATAAAAATAGCTTTTGACACTTATGCTTTTTAATAGTTTTTTTAAGAATAGGTGGAAGGATTTGGACTTAAATATAAGAATAAAAGTCGCGAAACTTTAAGGGTGTTATATATATTTTTTTTAATGACTATAGAAGGTCCTTAAAATTATCCCTAAAGGTTACTGAAATAAGCCGCTAATGGCTTCGGCCGCGGAAGGATCAAAGCTTATGAGCAATGATCCAGAAATCCCTAAGGGCTTATTCGTACGAATTAAGCCAAATCACAAAACAATTTTTAAACATTAGGGAGAAAATGTGAATTTCAAGAATTCTCTCTCTCTTTAACGATCTAAATTTTTTTTCCTACGAAAAATAAAAATCCCATTGAAATTAAAACCATCTCTCATCAGGTCCACAAATTTCAAAACACAAAAGAACCAACAATTCAGTCCCAAGTGCGAATTTCATATCCAAAAAATGGAAGAAAAAAAAAATCATTCTGCTTTGTTTACAAACAACATCATGAATAGGCAAGACGAGGCTTAAACTTCGATCCTACAGAGTTGAACCCTTTGGTATGAGAATAAAAGGAACTCTACACAAAAGCCCAATTCCTTTGATCCCTCAAATCTAATAAAAATATAGGCTAGTAGGGATTTTTGCATTATGATTATTTTTTCTATTATTACCACCACCACTGCCATTCCTATTATCATCATTATCACTATTTGATACAAGAGTAGTTTAGTCGTAGTATCCTCAAAAAAAAATTATTATTATCCACCTCCACTCCACCGTGTCCTGCCACAAACATAATATATCCTCATCCTAATCCCACCACCGACAACATTTCACTTTCATTATGAATGATCCCTGAGGATGATGAGGTTGTCCCAAATGTGTAAAATTCATTTGAATAAAAACACATGATAAATATCATATTTGTAAAAGTGTATAATCAAAATGAGAGAGTGATGGTGATCTATAGAGATTCATTCCATAATAGTATTATTATCAGATCCATATGGACTTGATTTGCAAAAAAAAATCACAACTACTTTTGTGTAGACAGAAATGTGTGTGATCTTTGATGATTGGGATTATTGGTTTCCCAAACAGGTGGAATAGTAGATGGAAAATGTGCCAATTTTTTTATGGCGAAAAAAAAAATCATGAAACAAATTCACTTTCGATTATTCAATCCCCAACAATTGAATATCATCAGCCCTTGTCCGTCATGTTTAGTTAGAGCTATGAGCTTTGGATGTTTTTCCCCTTATCTCAGTCTACTGCAACAATGCACCGAGTTGCCCTATGGGGTCTAATTATTCAATGTTGTAGGTAGCAGTTGTAGTAGGACTTGATAGCTTTTCCTTTGACTTCCTCAACCCCTTCCTTGGATAGGGAAGTTGCAGGTGGACACTTGAGGATGTCTCCAGAAGGCATTTTGGAATGGCATTAATATAATTCCCTGCTAAAACTCCGTTCAAAATTTAGTTCTTACTATTAAAAAACAATTGTCTGCTAGATAGTTTTCGTGTTCTACGAATCTTACTGGTATTAAATCATGAAATAAATTTCGTACACATGAGCATGAGAGATGACCCTAAGCCCTGAAACCGATACCAAGGTCACATGCTAATTAATCCCCTCACAATCCTCTCATCTGTTCATAGATTACAAATTAATGACCTTTCTTCTCTCTTCCTCAAGAACCTATACTACTTTTTCAATTTTATTATCTTACGGCTTTCACCTAATAGTAATCTTAAGCCAAGCACTTAACTGGGAAAGAGAGTCCCAAACTGTGTAATAGATTTTGTTTTAAAAGACACTAATGAGCTTTGTAAACTGCAATGAGGCAGTATTCCCAAATAGTGAAGATTTCAATCCTAATAAGCTTATGCTTAATATCCTTATGATGACTAGAACAGGAGATTAAAATTATTTAGGGAAAAAACCTATAAAACACTTACCTACATGATGTTGGCATTTGTCTTAATCAATGATTAGGGATTACCAGCTAGTATCGCCAAATAAAATAAGGTCCAACATGCAATAGTTGTATAATAAGCTCCTTCTTCTTATCGGCTTCTTTCTTCTTTGAATTGTTAAATCATTAAATCTTGAGCTGTAAAATGTATTCTTTTTCCAATTAAAATTACAATACACTGAAAGAACTTCACTTGAAAATTGTTGTCTTCAAAAATCCCCTTGGTCAATATATAATTTTATTACATGGTTTCAAAAAAGTCCAAAGTCCAAAAAAATCAGATAGATAATAGCATTAAATATTTGACTATGGCTTCCACTCTCTCTCTACTATTGTAAATTGATTCAGGTGAATTATAATTCCACTCAATTTATGACCACAACTAGAACTGGCTTTTCAATACGAGAAATATATATTTAATTCAGTCGGGAAGTTATTAGTTATGTTATAAGTATTAGTGAATAATTTTCCAATAAAATGTACAGACATTGAAAAATCAAGATGATCTATGGAGACACCACTGTCAGTGCATTGT
>JAQFYM010000739.1:0-50911 GCA_034694785.1 Agrenia bidenticulata | reverse complement strand
GATCAGTATTATTTACTTGATTTTTTAAGACTAATGGCACCTCATTTGGGGTTTATCACCAAAAGTACTCGCATTGTTAGAGTCCTCAAATTTTATATAAATATTCTTTTGCACATGAGATAAAATATATTATGGGACAAATCAGACTGTCGGTTGTTTCTCAAAATATTGACCTAGAGTCAGAAATTTTTTTTTAAATGCTCTATGAAAATGTATGAATTGCAAATTGCAATACATAGTAATTTTAAGAGGGGTAGGAAAATGATCAAAAGTTTGGTCTGGCTGGAATCACAAAACTTAGTGAAAACGATCGTAGTTGTTTGGAGTAGGTTTTTATTAGCTGGCATCTCAAGTTACCCGAGAAATGATTGGAAAAATAGTCCCCAGGGTCAATTAGTATTTTTTAAGGCCTCAAGTAGTATTTAAACTCTATAAACTTCATTTAACCCTGTTTTTCTTTTCAGAAATTTACCATGGGGTACTTCTCTGAAAAAGTATTTATTCTTTTTTTGCTTGTTCAGATAAAGAATAATAAAATGCATAGATTTGAAAATACTACTCTACTAAATGAAGTTAATCTTTGGATATCTTTAGCTCTAAATCCAACGAATAATAACCTTAAAGTTAATGCTTACTAAATGGCCAGTCATTTGAATAACTCTTGTAATTTAATCAGACTTCCTTACCAGAAAAAGATGACTCTGCAACAGCCCGATGCTTCATTGAGGTCGCGTTTGAAGAAGAGTCACCACCCCCGAGAGAAAGGGCGGCCACTTGGCCCTCAGATCCTGTGGGAGCACTTGCTTGATTTGTTGCACCCCCATTTTGACTAGGGCGTTTAGATCCAACTGAATGATTTTCCGTTCCATCTAGCGAGTCTAGATTTTTTCTCGTTGACCTATTCCATAAAAAAAGAGATGCAATCGGCTTATCGGCTACCAAGATATATTTGTCTCCTTCATCACTTAAAATATCCGGGAAATTTCCTTGAAAATCAGTGAACCTCAATGTTATATTAGTTATCTAGTTCAATGACCTCAATAGCATCCGAAATTTCCCCTTACCCGGTCATACTTAAAAATTGTTATTCGTAAATTTAATGCCATGCATGGAACTTCAGTTAAAAGGAAAACACGACGAACAATTCTCAACCAAATGATCAACAAGTCCTGATAAAAATACTGTAACAAGTGCCCACGTAAGCTTATTAGATAGTGAACTGTTAACTGATCCGGGGACAAGCTGTCACCGCTGACGGGAACTGGTGACACCAGCCACTTATCTAAATCTGAGATCTAAAAATATGGTAGATCGTCATGAAGCATTTATGCTTCACTCAATTTTCTCATTTATAACCTCGTTAGCCTAACTCTCTAACATGGATCATCCGCATATGGAACATTTAGTTTTAGATTGATAATTTAAAATTTAATACCAAGAACTTTCAGAACATGTTATTTTGATTAAATTACAATGGCATATTTTATAAAAGCCATTCTTAGAAACTCTTAGATTGAAAACTCAAAATTGAAAGATATAAAAATGATTAAAGTACCCTTCATCCTTCAAACATTTTCATTTCATTATCTATTCATAATTCTCCTCAGGCATTTCGGCATAAAGGCAGATAAGTGTTTGCTTGTTAATGCTAGCTAGCTCCCATTTGTGCACCTTGAAGGATATCTGTCTTTCAATGTCGAATCCAGGCTCATAATAAAATAATGAAGTTTAAAATTTCATCATCCAGCTCAGAAAGTATAATGTCTTGTGAATCTTAGCATGAACCATAGAATTATATCATAAACTTAAAAGTTAAAGGTAAACGAAGGCAAGAAAAATCCTCAGCTCTTGTTGCTTACCCCTCTGACTTGATAGACAGACTGTCACTGCTCTTTCTCTTTGAACAAAGATTTCCCATGTTGCTCCCTCCGTTTGAATCCAGTAAGAAGAAGCTTATAGTCGGGTGCCGTTAACTATATGTATCTCGCTCCACTACAAGAGTCCTCAGCTTGAAAGCGTCTCGCTTGCTAGATTAGAGGAAGCAGGTGGTGGTGGTTGGATCCAATTGGCAAAAGGAGCAGCACACAGGTATATAGATCATAAATGCGGGTGTAGTTTAAGGGCAGTGTGTCAAGGTTACTCTGAGCAATTCACTATCTACTACTTTCCCTGTAGTACAAGTAGACAGCAGGAGGCTCTTTCTCTTTTGAGACTAGAGACTGGTGAACTATAGGACTTGTGTGCATACGTAGTTAGAACGGCTCTATCCTTCGATACGACTTTTTTGTACTTTATATTATAACAAGGTAATAACATCTCCAGAAAATATGGAGGAGCTCTTGAGAGGATCTCTGTGCATGACCTTTATTCTATTTCACTGACTGATGGAGGATTCACAGGAGCTAGAAACTAGCTTCTTTTGAGTAGATCGAGATTTCAATTTGAGAATCTTTCTCGTTGCATCACCACTAGATATAACCATGGAACTAGGTCATGTTTTTCCAGATTGTAGATTAAAGAGTTAGCTTTGTGTTTCATAGTCGGGAAATGGACTCTAAATTCCATTTGGTTTGGTGGAAATGCTTTTACCTATTAGACAAATCTTGTTCCTTTCCTCTACCGAGACCAAAAAACTTTAACGCCTAGTTCTTCTTCGAGTTTGCCATTTTCTCAATACAATGGTAGATTATGTACACAAATAAATATTATGCATATAAATATATGCATACATAATATATATATCTCAGTAAAATCCACAGTCACAAAGTCACAATTCCACAGCAAAGAGAACCCGGCTCTTGGAAACAAAATACTTTTGAAAAGGCTAAATCTACAACACTCGGATTAGCTTGTCGTATATTGTTAGTCCCTTTGCCTATCTGAAATAATACATTTGAATACTCTCTACGTTTTCTTCTATGTTTGTTACTATTGTTGCAGAATTATTGCTTCACTCAGGTAGTCTGGGGTAGAAGTATCTCTGTACGTCTGTATAGGTAATCTGTTGTGTGATGCGGCTGGCTTAGACTATTATTTTAAATGCAGTTCAATCAAACAGCAGACTTGAGTGGATGAGAAGATCAAACGGTGTTGCAAGTGAGGAAGGAGCTCAATTGCCAACCGTAGGATTATTTAGTCCATGTACAAAGGTTTAATTATCTCCATGGAAGAAAGATTGGGAAGCTGGGTCTTGGTAGCTGTTGTATAAATGGTGGATGATATTGATGCATGGCATGGTCCAAGTTGAAATGGAAATGAGCTATTATCTGAAATTCATAAAATACAGTTCCCCTTGAATTACAATTAAACTGCAATAGAGATTAACCGACTGTAGTAACTCCAATAGGATCCATCCTCTGCATCATCTCATCCCTTATTCCTCAGTCATGCTGTGAGTTTAACAATGATGGGATTCAGGAGTGAAGCTCATAAAGTTGCAAATCCTCATTCACAGTAAGTTAATACTGATGACACACAGCCATTATTTTAATACGAGTATTTTTTAAAGAGTCGAGAGTCAACAGTGTGTAGCATTCATTGTTTCGTTCATCGAGTTTGTGTGAAATAGCCCTGAATTTACTTGTTTTGTTTTGATGTGACCATGAACGGTGGTGAGAGCTCTGAGCCACATGACATTCGATGAAGAGTAGAAACTTTCACTTGGTCCTGCTGCTCTATGTTAGGATGATGATGATGACGTATCTCGCCAGGCATTTGTTTTTTATTGTCAACTAAGCTAGATCCACCGCAATCCCTGACCGACCTTCCTTTTAAAGCTCCCTTCATTATTCTCAAGCGTGAGATTTACGCAATTCGATAAAACCATCATCACTATTACACAGCCGTCTCCCATTGTGAGTTTTATTGACCTTATTCATGGTCAATCTTTCTTTATAGTAGATGTCATTATATGAAATTAATTTTTGGTTTCAAACCTGGAATTAAAACTAGTGCATGGAGCTCATTAAACTTGCAATCGCAAGTGTTGCATACCGCTTCATGAAATGTGTGTAGTTTGTCTATCCCTAACTGCTTCTACCAGACACCAGACTGTTGAATGCATATTTTTCTGGCAAGCCTTTTCTTTGTTCTTTCAGAACTAAGATGAATTCACGTTCGAGAGCTGATGAACATGAAGGCTATCTTGTTCATATACTCTTGTTTTGTTATTCTCTTATTTTCTAGTTGAATATAGTTTCATTGATCAAGTGAGATCAAAAACTTTGATTTTACGGAGCGAAAGAATGCAGAATTAGTTTTCTCGATCTTCTATTAAAATTCATTCTTAATTTTAATCACATGCAGAATATTTATTCAGAATATGCTAAAACAGCACTAGCTTAAAGATGAAACTCTTTTTTAACCAGTTTTAAATATTTCGAAAAATAAGGGACCGCCGTGGCTCTACCTCAAACATATTTTTCTACTAACAATAAGTTTGAATTCTTTTTAAAGTGTTAACAATTACAAATAATATAGTATTCGAATTGTATAATAGATGTTCCAACTTCCAACATGTCCTGCAGTTCAAACATAAATCTTCATGATGAGTTGATGAGAAAAATCGCATGAGTTATGACCATAGAATTATACACTAAATACTTTATATGGAAAAAATACATACCACACTGTAAATGCACTATACTTGATTATCTTCTATACCAACATGTTTTATGTGTGAAATTTAAAAACCGAAATTAAAATTGAAATTATCGCACTAGGCTCGTTAGCATTTAATCAGATTGAAATTTACAATCTTAACCAAGGTTGATATTTTTTGCCTCCAAGAGTTTCATCTTCATCCTTTCCATTGCTTCTATAAGATCTATTGTGAACATGCAGTGTTTAACTTACACATTACAGATAAGCAAAATATATTTCGTTCTCACCATATATCGAGGAAAAACATTGGGTTCATTGACTTATAAAAAAACGAGGAAAATATGCCAATATTATAATTTATTGGTTTCTAAAACTAGTTTCTACATCTATTTCTAATTTATTTTTTATATAGGTACACAAGAACGTGTTTCTGATTTATAAATCTCTAAGAAGAGTCTGGAGTCGCGACCGTTCAGCACATGCAATGGTAAGAAATCATGTATAAACTATACGTAAGAAGGTTCAATGTAAAATATAAGTACATCCAGCCAATGTATTTATGTGCCTCGCGTCTCCTCAGATTACGAAAAGTGTGAGAAAACTCTTATATCGGTAGCATTCCTCAGGGACTTTTACAGACTCAGTTATTAAGATAAAAAGCTGGCAAATATCCCGATAACGTAGGTGGTCTCCCTGCAAATTACTTAATAGCAATGGAATCCCAAAACAGTTCACGTAATTAAGCTTAACCCTTTTTCATTTCATCTTTCATTACCTAACCATTACTCTTAACTGACAAACCCACTCTTAAGATACAAAATAGATTAATCTCTCCACTTACCTTGGGAAACGAAACAGGACTTAATTTTCCGACTTATCAAGATCTGATGAATGTTACAAGTTGGCCGCGGCTAAAGAGCCATACACAGTCTATCACAAAGAACACTTGTCCACCGACTAGCCTCTGTATAGCACCTCGGCTGTGGAAAATTATTCCAACTTTGACAAGCAAGGTCTTTTAAACATGAGGAGCTCAATAGACCTTCACATAAATATGGATATGGATTAAGTAAATAAATAAGCATTGGTTCTTAAATGACGTCTTTGAAGGAGAAGGATTGAAACACCAAGTTCATGAAGAACGGATAGAGAATTCCAAGGAGTTGCTCCACTGGTCAGATTCCTGGCACCACGACCAACACGGTGTTAAAGATTGTGCAACGATTAATAGTATAGTAAGTCGGCTGTACATTAAACACGCGTGATAATCTATGTCCAGTAAAGTATTATGACGGCATGTATTTTTTCCTTAGATATCTCTGCCTCTTATTTAGATTATGTCGCCTTTCAAACATAATTTGGATTGCCAAACTCGCTGTATAATGAAATAGTGTGGTCGTGTATATTAGGGAAGAAGTATTTTATTTCAGTAGTTGAATGCAATAATCTAATAACCAAGTAAAGTACACCCCTTTGCTGGCCAACACGTCCTTGTGTACAGATAGATAGAATGAGAGGTGAAATGTTTGAGGAATTTGCTTATACCAAGAAGGATGAGCAAAATATATAAAACAGGGAAAACTTGCGATCTTTTCTTGTGCTTTCGGACTGTGAACAACTAACTTGGAATGGTGAAGGTTAGCTACTACAGAGAGAAAGAGAGAGATATCATGATGGTATCAAATGGGATATATATTTGTGGAGACGGGAACCCGACTTCGTGGATTTAGACGGGGGCATCCCCTCCTCGGAACTCCGAATTCATCCCTCCCGTCTCTTTTTGAACGGGAGAGATTCGGGAAGAACGGAGCACGCTCGAAACCTGCTATCCGGGTCTCACAAGTGTAAATAGTCATACACATATCATGTTGGAGCATTCACGTATCGGGACGATTGGGCTCTTGAGATTATGCTTTTTTTCGAGGGCTAGAATTCTTCCTGGAGTTGGAAAGTGTTAAGACTGGACTGTGGAGTGGAATCGGTGGATAAGACCTTGTCTGGTACTGAGAATTGAGATGGTCGTATAGTTGAAGGCAACAGTCCTCTACCTCAGACTTGTCTAAAACCAAATGTTCATAGATATGGGTAATCGATGGATAGTAAACTTCAACTTGTAAAGCCACTTTCATTTTCAGTCTCCAGACGAAAGATAAGTAATTTCGAGTTTGAGAAGCGGTTACGGGCATTAGGTCATTTCTACTACATATAATACGGTGCAAAAAAATCGAAAGAAAATGCTAAGACTAACAAAATAATGAGATGGTTAAGTAATGTATTGTTCAAAATTGTAATGAAAAACAATGTTTCCATGTATAACATTAATCATGAATCCTATTTTTCAAGGAAGTCGTTTTAGGATAAAACAAATTATGTCAAGGATTCTGATTCTTATGAAAACCTTGGTCGATTCATATGCAGGTGATGGTGTTTCCTTTAAAATATCTTATTCCTAGAAATGGGACACCGTATATCATATTAAAAATTCTTGTCTCGCTGCCATAATTTCATCCCCAGCCTGTGTTACAAATAAAAGAAAACAAAATCGATTCACATCTTATCAAAAGCAGCTCCCTCATTTCCTCTGCGCAATTAAAGACGACTATAATTCACTGAATGATAATAATTCTTTCAAATTGGCCGTGCTTAATTCTCGACGTAGCTTATCAATCACATTTCCCCTCAAAACACAATACAGTTGCCTGTGTACCACGAAAATCTAGAATATCCTATAAGCTTCTTTAAAATAAAATCTCTAATTCTCATTCTCATAAAAGATACTTTGAAAACATCTGAAACTTCAATCGCAATTGAACAAAACAAAAATCCCCTATTTCTTACAGTAAAAGTAAAGCGATCGTACAGTGATTCCCAATGTCTGCCTTGTAATTTGCTCCAAAGGCCTTTCATGATACCCTCATCAACTCTCCTCAATAAATTATTTGCAAACAGCTTAGTGATTTACACTCGTTGGGATCTACCTTTGGAGAATTGTGGAGGGAAAGGAAGTTGAGGAGACAGGAAGGAAAGAAGTTGTTTCCATAAAAGAACCATTTTCCCTAGCAGATCATCCGGATAGTTCAACTTTCTCCAAAATGGGTGAAAGTGTAGGCAGGCTGGAGAAATGGTATGGGCTTGGGACAAGGAGAGAAAGGGCACCGTTTTTGGTACGAGATCAACTTCAAACATCTTACAGGAGATGAAGAGAGTTCACTCTTTCTGAGTACAAAATCCGGATATTTCCAATGGTGAGGGAAAGGCGGGTGCGGGTATTATTCTACTCTCATCCTACACACCTTCTGTATCTCTATACATATACCATCCCTTCATTTACCCTCCCTTCCCTCCACCTACATTCATTTCATTATGGAGGGGAAGTATTGGCGTTCAATAAGGCACAGAATCAGGGGCTCGGATGTAATTATCAAACTCGCATTTCATGGCTAGGATTTCTGTGATAATCACACATCAAAATATTAATCCCATATAAATAGCTCCATTTCTGTGATAATCACACATGAAAATATAAATCCCATAACTAGCTCCATTGAATTTCAACTTTTAAAAAATCTTGAAAAAGCTTAAAATACTTTAGGAATCACAGCAATTACAGTCATAATAACAAATATCGGGTCACTGGGGCCCATTGTAAACTTAGAATTCCATTACTTACACATAGATCATATTTTTGAAACTGCAGACTTATTGGGGAATTTTCAATCAATCATTACAAATTTAATTAAATCTGAACTTTTTATTTTGGAAGCATTAGAAATAGCCCGAAGGAAGAAAACCATCTCACGTTGTTGGACATGTTGGGGGTCTAAAACAAAGTAATCTTCTCCTTCGTAGCTAGGCTAAATGAAAGTTGGTAGAAGGGAAATTAAGCCTCTTTGGCTTAAAAAGATAAGGCTAATGGGCCGAAGCAGTGTGATTTGAAAATGCCCTTGGAGTGCGAGAAGAGGCTCATCATCATATAAGCAAATGCAAAGATCTGGAGAAAGTTCCTAGTACTTTCTCCCTATAGACTATTTGAGAGGAGTAGAGAGTGAATACTATAATGCACAACGCTTGGGATCGGAAGAATGCGGCTGTCTTTGGATTAGTGTTGATTTTGGTGCCTTGTTAAATTCCGTGTTGAATTCTGGAGAAAGCAGAGGATATATATTTATAAGACAGAGGTAAGAGTAAAATCAGGATACCTCTCTCTCTTTCTTGGTTGTAATGTTGTGTCATTTTTTTGTGGAGAGAGAGAAGAAGGGCAGGCAATGACCTGGAGACTAGAGAAAGACCCGTGCTTCTGGCTGCTGCATACATAATAAATACTGGAGCTGCTGGCTGCTGGTAAATACAAGTGGAGCTTCTACGTCAGCAGTGATGATTTGACGTCACCGCCTGCGTCAACTGCTCAGCCTCCCCTGGTTTCTCCTGGTTTTCGGATAATTACACACTCTCCTGAACTGGCACGAGTAGCCCAGTTTTACAAGGGAACCCTTCAAGTCGTTCTGACCTGGTTCAGTTCTTTTCTTAACGTCTTGGCTTTCTGTAAAGGGCATTCGTCTTTGTAGAAAGCTAAGCTGGAGTGGTGAATAATTGGCAAAATGGAAGGGAAAGACGATGATATGAATTAGGCTTTTCATTTGAGGGTTTGTTCAAAGAGGCTGCAATTTTAAAATGATACCTTTGAAGAGACCTTTTTGTATGGGTCTAGTAAATAAAGTAGAAATTACTAACGATTTGAAGCTGGAGTTTGAAGGAGAAATTTTCATAGACTTTTGGGAACTTAAACAAATCTGCTCAATTCGAGGAAATGAAAGATGCAGGTTTCTGGTTTTGAGTGAGGATGGAATTGTCTGAAAATAATTGTTTGCAAGAATTTCATACACAAAGTGACGGAGAAATTCCCTCAATCTACGGTCTAGGCAAAGCTCCTGTAGGTACAAGAGACTTTCCTCGAATTCCCTTTTCTATCATTTATCAACTGAACGAACGGAAAGGCACACTCTCTACTCGAAACGAACCTTCGTGCTTTTACATGATTATAAAAAAAGCTTCTTCATCACAAGTCATCAGTACTAATAGAACTCTTTTAATTATTCTCGTCCTTTCAATTTTCGGTATCAGCTTCTACACTAGGACTAGGATTACGGAAATCAATAGTTGGGAAAGCTAATCCGAACTTCTCTTCTACAGCTTTATTTTCTAATGTAATTGAGGATCGGTTCTTCGGAATTCGTAATTCTTTGTATTAAATATGCATCATCATTCCTGAAATCATGACATTCTGATTGCTAGCAAAATAAGTCCAGACTTGCACCTGCCTTATATTTAATGTAATAAGACAATTTAAAAGTATTTTTTATCAGGCATGTATTCCACAAAAATTGATTATTATTGAGTACCAGGAATAGTAGAAATTAGATCTAGAAATAGGTAGTATTTAGTATGGTTGTTTCAAATAATTCAGAGAGTAGTTAATCTCATTCTTACAAACTTCTATGTAACCATTTTGCTATTGTGAGGAGAGCAGACCCATGAATAAGTAAAATGAATTCTACAGGAAAGATATTAAAACAACCGTTGCGGTTGCACCATTAATACTCTTCATCTGATTAATCAGTCGCTCTTTCTCACTTTATTTGAAGACATTAAAGTCACAGATTGCAGGCGTAAAGACAGAATGTAGAACATTAATTGTTAATTCGGATAAATCGTATAGTCAGTTCTTACTTTCAATACACGTAGAATAAAAATTGTTTCTTTTCGAATCGTTATCAGTGTAACAGAAAATTGTAAACTTTTATGATGCTAAAATTGATTTTCTAATGTTAAGATTTAAGAATCCAACGCAGCACTACTTTCCAGCATTAGCTATTGTAAATTTTATGAAGAATAAACCCAACCGGCTGGAACTCACAAGCCAAAATAATAGTTCTAATTTTTTTTACAATATTATTCTAGTAAACCAAACCCTTGGTATTTATTTACAATCTTATGCAGCCATAAATACTTATTTCAAGTTGCATCCATCAATCCTACCGATTTATCAAAACTTCTTTTAAAAAAACTAATAGAATGAAGATGATTCCAAAATCCAGATTATATTCAATCTTCTGGCTTTTCTGGTGGAGGTCCGCACGGTTGCAGCATCTTCTCCACCAAGTTAAATCTCACCCGAGCCTTGGATTCATTCTCACAAATCGCGACGTAATTGAGGAGATCGAAGTGACCCAAGATTGAAGCATGAGTGTCTCTATGTTGATTAGACAGCCATTCGTGCTTGCTAGTGTCGGCGTGACCCGTTCCAATGTACTTGGACTGTAAGTGCTCCAGTTGACTGTGAATGTTGTATCGTTCTCCTCCACCAGCCATCTTTCCTTAAGAGTGAGTCTATATTTAAAGAAGGAATGCATACAATAACATTCTTTTACTGCCAATTATGTTTCATGTACTTAATAACAAAAAAATATGAATTCAAGTTAATTTGGCTTTGGCTGGGCAATCCATCGATCATTACACACTTTAGTTTAGTCACAATGGTGATAAAACGATTCCTTTGTTCCTGAGCTATCATTTGAAATAAAAAACCTTCAAAATTTCAAACCCAGTGACAATTTTACTTTAAAACCCTCCATTCGCCATTAATACATGGCAGTAGAATAAAAGGATGTCCCTCCCTTTCCCTTTCACCTAAATTAATTAATCAATTATTCGAAATTCAAGTCTACAAGCAAGCAAACTAATCAAATATTTTCCCCAACAATGGTCAGTCAGGCAGTGTCAATAACATAAACTTTCAACCCACACACAGCGCAAAAAATTCCGCATTTTCGGCGATCAAGTCGTTAATCAATGCACACATACCAATTTTGAGTTGAGTTAAATTAATTATGAGTGTGACGCTCTTTTCAATAAAGTTTAATAGATTAATCCAATTACCTGAATTTAATAGTTAAATTATCACTATTTGATCCTGGAATGTAGAGGGTCGAAATAATTCCACGATATACCGAAAAAGTAGTAAAGTTTCTAAACCAAGCGTCGAGTTAGATTTCCCGGTTTGTAGAGGGCTGAGTTTGTGGATTTGCCAGCAGAGCCGTCTCAAGTCCAACCTACTCTCCATTTAGGATTTACTGTGGCTCTGATCTTCACTCACTCCGTGTCTTCTATATTCTTCTTTCCACTTTGGAGAAATAAACTTTTTGGAAATCCGTTCAAATTTCTGGAGAAATGGCAGGAGTCATCGCTCGGACTGCGCTTTCACTTTCGAAACGACCAGCCTTCATGGCTGCTGCTAGCTTACACACTTCCTCTGTTCGTGCTGCGGATAAAAGTAAGGAGTTTTTCATTTGCAGGTTTTTCAAGATTTTCGCGATTTACTTACGGCCTTCGGGAGCGGTAGTGTGGGTAATAATTAGTAGTTGCTAATTCTGAAAACGCATTTAGTTAAAGTTAGAAAATAGGAATTTCAAAGCTGGATGCCGTTAGCTGGAGAAAGTAGGTGAAGGAAAGTTTTAATTTTAATTTGGATGATGTGATTAATTTAATAGTGGTTTATATTGTTTAATCTTTTTGTATAGAAACGCCATACGGCAGGTAGTATTCGGTTCTCGGGGTGAAAGTTAATTTTAGGTGCGGTTAAATAATAGTTATAATAGGTACTTAGATGGTTACACACCAAAAACTTTAATTCAGAGAGTACTCCGTACACCTTATTATGCCTTCATCCCAAAAAATCAACTTTATTACAATTTACAAGATTTTTGAGGCCCATTCTCAATTTCAATCTAATACAAAAGAGCTTACAGCTTCAATTTGAATCTTTAATGACTTTGATACAAGCTGGGTATCTATATTAGTCCAGTAATTACTTTGTGCACTGTTGCTGACTAGTATATCAAGTAAAAAGAATTATATGCTGGGGAAAACAAGTTCCCGTTTTTTTATTGAAATCCTAAAATTCCCGATTGTAGATTTGTATTGACTGGTGCGAATTAATTTTTATTGCAGTGATGCCTGATGCCATGGAACACGCTACAGGTTTGGAAAGGAAGGAACTGGAAATGATTGCTAGAGGAAACGATGTAAAATTGAGATTATCAGTTTTGTTTAAAAAACATTACTGTATGATCTAGCGTAGAAGCTTAAAATCCCGATTTAATTTATAATTCATAGAATCCATTCAACATGAAAGTGGTGAAGAGAGCCCAAGGAACGAAAGATAAGCCAACTTTGATCCCATCAGTCCAAGATTCGCGATTGGTTGGGTGTATTTGTCACGAAGACTCCTTTTATGTCAACTACATGTGGCTTTACGATGGAGAGCAGAAAAGATGCGAGTGCGGATACTTTTTTAAACTTGTAAAGGAGGCTGACCCATTCAATTAAACTCTTCGCCAAGTCACTTATTTAGCTTACTTCAGTCAACCAACGGATCCCAATAATTCGCTAAAATACAAATCAATTTAGTCGAATGTCAGTTGTATTCATCCGAAGAATGTAGTATATCTATGCCATCCTATAAATAAACTTGATTTAGATGCAATAGCCCTCCCCAGGTGCATTGTTAAAAATTAATCACATGTAAAAATTTCAAGCAACTATAATAAAGTTATTAAACTCTACCTAATGTGATTGTGAAGCCTGTTTAATTAGTATGTTTTTCTTTATTACTGCGAGATCACAACCACAAGACAAGAAAATGTCCGTAACGAAACGTATCTACGGATATGACAATCAAATTAATCTAAACCGCAATTGATTGCTATAAATAACTTAATTGTATAAATATAAACTGACTTCAAGCGAATTAACAATACACTCGGACTGCAGATATACTTAAATAAGCATTCACAGAATAGAGTTTTCTTACTAGAAAACATTACGACTAATGAACCAGTTATATGAAGTTAGGGTAACTAATTCTTACAGTTAACAATATCATTCTGCGTAAGGTACGCTTGCATGGGTTCGAAATTACTCCAACGATTTGTTAAATACTTACCACGCAGTTAAATTCGATGGCAAATAATCGCTCAGTCTCAAACTATCATATGGTTTCTCAATATCATACGATATAGAAGCGAATTAAATTAATTGAATCGGTCACTCGACGTGCATTCTGAATTTTCTTTCCTTTATACACAGTATAGTTGTATAGTAACTTAGGACATCAGGGGTTGGAATGGTTACTCATATTTTAAACTACATTAAATTAAGAAAAATTCATGATATCTTCTAAGTATTTTCATGGTTTCATATAATATTTGTTGAACAAAGGTTTAGTGTGATTGGTCAATTTCGATTAACACCTTTCTCCAATCGAAAACATGACTAGAACAATTCTAGCAACTCTATACGGCCTTTTAGCGTAATATATATTTAAATGGTTATAACCATACCCAATGATAAATCGTAACTTATAGCATGGATAACACGCGTTTTTTCGTCTGCACTGTGTCTACTGTCTGTATCATAATTATGCATGTATTAAACACATACTGAATACGACGTTCGAAAAAGAAAATTGAAATTATTGCATCCAGTAACGTATTTGTTTGAATTACGAGATCAGATGTCTTGAATTGTGAAAAAAAAAAAGTTTGATATCGTTTTTTAGTTGGACGAACTCCATCCCCGTTAATTTTCTTGAAATTCAACTTATATTTAAACTTCGAGATTGTAAAATCATCTTAATGCGCCACAAAAACATTATAATCCCTGAACACTGCACTAGTTGCTCGTCATCAGCTCTGTGAGCATCGTTTGTTTTTGTAGGTTTCAGTACAAATCAATTAAAAGCAACATTAATTTCGACTGGTTACTACCTAATTAGTGTTAGTAGAATAGAGCCCTAAATATTTATAATCCATAATCCGGCAAGGTTTTAGCTTGGTCCTGCAGTAGAAGCCGCACCTCCAGCATTCAATACATTCGGGGATAGATCTCCTCTTTTGACAAGCATTTCTTCCACTTCTGGGCATCTAATTCTTATTGAGTCAATAACATCAAGAAGGTTCTTCGAGTCCATAGCTAGTACATGTGCTGCTGAGAGCATTCCTCTGAAAATAAAAAAAGTCCCTTATTAGAAATTTCCATGGATGATTTAGTTCATCAATCAACTTCATAAAGACTAACTTTCTGTATTCCATGTCTAACGTTGTAGAACTGTACTTTTCTGCAAGACGCATGGAACTTACGAGTTCCTTCATATCCTTGCTGAGCACTTGATGTGCCATTTCTACCTAAGATAACAATAACTCATTGATGGAATCTAGTTACATATGGAAATATTGCATCAACAAAGTTGATATTATTACTTCATGCTTTGCATAATCGGGAAATGTATCGACTAGATCATCCACACTTCCAAGTAGATTCCGTAATTCCAGTCCCACATTTCTCACGAGGTCCAGATACTCTACTTTTCCAGGCTTTTGTACTCCTTGAGTTAATTCCATGATTGCCTTCACCACACACGTCGTACAATCATAAACTTTATCATTTGATCGGTCCAGGTCAGCTGTTGGCGTGGGCTCCATTTTCTAGAAACCAAAATAAGTGTCAGATAATCTATGGCATTGGTCCAATTGGTAGGTACATATAGTAACGTACTTTCAGAATGAAGTCCTTTGCTGTGTTAGAAGCTGGTCCAGTGCCATTAACTGGGGGTGTATCTCCGATTTGTGTAAATCCAGGTGATCCATTTGGAACATCTCCGCATTCACTATCAGATCGATCGGACGCACTGTTTGCAATGGAAAGACGCTTTCGCTGCGGAAAAAGGGAGTTATATAAAAATAATGCGAACAAAAATTTACGGTTTAAAATGGTTCACATTTTTTATCAAACAGACATAGATTGACAGATCAGGCGAATTTTTTTTGAATAATGATTTTTTTGTGAAAAATAGATTATGCATGTTGATGTATCTAACTTACCAAGTTGTTTTCTTCTTCAGCCAACCATCGACTATCTTCTTCAGATTGTTTTTGCTGTTCTCTGAGTTTGTGTTCCAGCTCTTGTTTATATCTCATCTCCACTTCCGCACCATCAAGCCCTCTACTCTTTAGATCCTAATGGTCGAAGAGATAGAAATAAAAGATCAGTTTTACTGTTCAAAATTAGTAACAGCCTCCTGATTACGGAGTAAACAGAAAAATAGCAAATTATCTTTTCATGCAATACAGGTTCGATACAAACTATAGACAAAATAAAACTCTCATATTTAACAGCCACATTTCAACACTTAAAAACTCACAAAAATATACATTTGAGGAATAAATTGTGGGCCCAAATGGTTAGCTTAAGAAACTACCGCAATTGTGAGAGTAATATTTTGCATAAAAACACCAACCCACCAACAAAAAAAATCCAAAACCAAATTTCAAATAACTAAAAGCAGCAAATCACAAAACATTTCCACTTCCCGAGCAGCCAGCTCATGAAGGTGCTCAGGTCAATTGGTTTAAAAAAGTACGACAACGGCTGGTAACATCTGAATTAAAAAGTAAACCAAAACACAAAAATCACAAAAAAACCCAGTCCGTCTCATGCTTAGACTGCAACTGTTCAAAAATCTCAGTCTAAAAGGCATTTTGATTCTATACACAGCAAGGTGAAAACGGTTCAGAAACCTTGTCTAATGTTCCATAATTTGAGGCGGGTTTGGAGCCACCAGGAGTACTGTAGGACATGTTACAAATATCAGAACTAGAACTAGTACTCATAGTCCCTAGACTGGACAGGGTATTGCAATTTTGATTGAGCAAAGCAGTTGCACCCCCGTCCATCATGAGCTGACTTGATGCGTTTCCCCCCTCCCCTGTCGTTTGATGATCGACAGATAAATTGGAGAATAATTTGGTTTTGAGTTTTCTCTTGGGTGAGCCCAATGTTCCAATTCCGCCAACAAAATCTACCGATAACGTGTTAAAAGCCGATGCCGGGGTCGAATATGCTGACTGGTTTACTCCTCTTTGTTCATTTTCTCTCATGAGCTGGGTCAGAATTTCCGCATTCTGGGCCACGATGTATGTAGTTGGTGTAGCCTGCTGTTGTTGGATTTCACCCAAAACTGGCGGCCGTTCTATCCTAGGAGGCTTAGGTGGGGCTTGCTCGTCAGACGCTGAAGACGCTAAAATATAGACAGACAAGCATCATAAGATTTTTTCTAACTACCTATATTTATAAATTAATTTTCGTTAAAAGCATTCACACCCCATGACATGGTGTGCAGTCGACGATTCTCCCTCCGGGCCATGTCCTTCTGTTGCTTTCTTTCTTCCACCAATGTTTCACTGCCGAAACAAGATTTAGTTTTCAATAATTCATACAATTAACTTTCCAGAGCGTTAGTAAGTATTATTTTTATAGTATCATGATTTTTTCTTACAAGAGTGCTTCTTTTAAATGCTGAAATCCAGGTCGTTTGGACGGCTCATAAGACCTATATATAAATATAAAATTAGATTCTAAATTCTTTATAAAATTTCAAAAGGTTCGCACAGACACACAGATATTAAATGACCTGCAGATTTGAAACAATTGAAACATTAATTCGAAATCAATTATTGTATTTTCTGATAATCAATCTTCATGCTCGGATAACGTGTTGTTTTAGATATTGAAAAATAAAACGTAGAAAGGGGAAATAAATTATAATGTATTTCGTATCAAAATCTTTGCTACATGGAAGTGCAGTACTGGATTTTTTAATAGATTTTTCATGCACTATCCTTTCCAATTTATATACGTTTATTCATACTCAGTAAGCGCATAGTTTTCCAGGTTAGATGAACTATTTTACAGATAAAGTGATAAATAAAATTATAAAATTTACTGACCAGCATTGTGACATAAGAGCGTAAAGTCTTGGTGGACAGTTGGGGGGAAGTGGTAACCTCTCTCCATTTTCTATCTTGCCTATCACATCATTATTCTGAACACCGGCGAAGGGCTTCACACCAAACATCAAAATCTCCCACATGCACACACCTACATGTCAATTCAAAACGCCAAATCTTTACATCTTTGATTACCACCCTCAAGCACAAGTAATAACCTCACATTATATTATGCATATATTCCACTGCCGTATGCTTCACAACACCATGGAAGTTACTTATTCATAAAACTTGATTTCATTGCACAATCGAAGAATCAAGGATCATATATCATTCTATCAATGCATAATAAATGTCAAATATACGACAGCTCTTAGACATTTGAGCGAACTCCTTTGTATATCACATTCTACATTAAATCAGGAAGATGCGGTGTAAACGCTTTATTTTACAACTATCACCGTATTCTGACATAGTTGCACGAGTCATAAAGTTAAACATGGACTTACCAAACATCCAAACATCACTTGCACAGCTAAATCTGCGAAAATTTATTGACTCTGGGGCCATCCATTTAATAGGCAGCTTGCCTTTTGAGGCTTTATAATAACACTGATCTTCTGACACCCACCTAAAATCATTAATTTCAACCAATTCATAAGTTTCTGATCTGATAGTGTAGCGTTACATAAGATAATCATTGCTACTATACAGGCCTCAAGGATCTTTCTTCAAGGTTTATTTTATGCACTCCACAATTTTATTGCAACTAAGCATTTAAAAAAAATTGGACGCCCATACCTGCTTAATCCAAAATCACTTAATTTAACGCAGTCCTGAGCAGATACTAGAACGTTCCTTGCAGCAATGTCCCTGTGTAGTCAAAGAAGAGATTTAATTTAGTATAATCCTCAAAGGGCCTGTCAATTATACTTTAAAAAGCCGGAGTTTCCACCTGTGAACAAACTTCTTTGACTCGAGATATGAAAGGGCAGTGGAGAGTTGATAGCAGTGCAAGATAAGAGTGGCCACGTCCAAAACTTGTCTATTTTTCTGAAGAAAAGCTCTCATTTCACCATATTCGGCCAATTCCATCACAATCCAGATCGGCGCGGCTGAGCAGATTCCAATCAGTTTTACAATGTGGGGGTGGTCAAATTGCTGCATGATATCTGCAATGAAAATTAAATTCAATCCGTCGAATAATTTCTTTTCAAACTTTTCATCTAACCTCTGATAGAGTTTAATACATTCCATTTTTAAAAGACAACCCATATAATAATATAACTTCTGACCCTGGTATAAATGAAAAAATAGCTTCAAAGTCTAAGACTAAACTTTTATTCTCAATGAAGCTAGGTGGGTTCTCGGAATATAATAACATGTGCTTTTTGCTTCTCCATATTTTCATGCTAATGGCTGACTCACCACTAACATGAACAACCAACTTCAGTTTTTTTTTCATTCTGGTAAATAATACAAGAAAAATTAAGTAGCTCTATTCAGTTCTTGGATTATCATAAAATAGCTCTTCTGTATACACATATTAAATTATTATACTGATTATATCCTTGTAATCTTAACTTCTAAGTTCAGTGTTCAATTTACATATTTCTATTTTTGTTTTTCTACCTGCCAACAGACCTAATGTTGGCTTGTGCAGTCTAAAATATTCAAGTTGAAATTAAACTACATATGTAATTTTTAAAACCAACCCAACATGAATAAATACTCCTTTTCTAATTTCCAGAGACTTCAAAATTTTAGACGAGATCTGATGGAGATATCATTCCGCCCTGGAGGGTGAGGCTGACCTAATTACGCAGGAGTGGGCTTGAAAATAGATAACATGTCAGAAATAGTATCACCTGCCCCTTTAAATTATAATCTAATTTACATATCCAGCACATCTCTTATTTTCCGAAATACTGCATGTAAATCATTTTGTAATACTTGATCTAAGTTTGTATTAACTTACAAGCTTCTTCAAGGAAACGGTCTGTGGTCGCAGAATCAGCGTCCATTTTACAGGTTTTCACCGCCACAGGAAGTTGTTCATTGTCTTTGGTATGGTAAACGCCTTGATGGACATCTCCAAATTGTCCCTGTCCAATAATATCACCAAGTTCTACGCTCATCCGACTTAACTCGTAGTCGTGAGCTGAAATATCATCAATGAAAATCAATCAATTAATATTAATATTCGTCGGATCAAGTTCCCATAATTAATATTTTACAAGTTCCATGACTATCGATTATCATTTCATAATCATGTAAAACCACTTGTGAACAACTTCGTAGATTATTAACAAGCAGATGCGGATTTAGAAATAATTTAGAATTAAAATATAATTCAGATGAATATTAAACATAAATTGCGTACTGGCTGGGATTGAGTAGTCCCCATCTTCATCAACGATTTCAGCGTAATCATCCAACATTAAGCGACTATTGAAATCCACTGGACTATTTGATCCACTTGCGTTTCGACTCAGACTTCGACCTCTCGGTGGATGAGCATCTAAAAAAAATCGTAAAAATTCAATTATAGGCGCAAATCTGTGAAATTATATCCAAATCAATTATCAGTGTAAACCAAATATTCAACCAAGGCACAAGAGCCAAATTATTATAAAACAACCCAACCACTAATTTCAGTACACTAGCGTTTTAAATGTAAAAAAACCACACAAACGAAAATTTTTGGTGAAAAATTCGATTGAAAATATCTAGCCTATGCATTGATAAAAGTTATTTTCAAGGATATTCAACTCAGTCAAACCTTTGAGACAAGGGCAGGTCCTCAATGTAGCAGCTTGAAATTCATAATAATATGTAGAAATTGTTAAAGTTTTTCACAAACATATTTAATAAATGTGCATGGAAGATTCATTTCAGATGATAAAATTAGTTCATCATTTTACATGCAAGATAAACATCTCATCAAAATGGAGCCAATAAATAATAATAGGAATAATTTCATTATTAAGAATTACACTCTGGAAATCGTGGTGAAAACATGACATCAATTTTTAATATTAACAACTATTATAAATCGCAATTTACTCAAACATTTTTTTTCATGGGTCCTAATTTGTAGCCTAAATAGCATAAGTTCAAACAAATTTCAGCGTCGTTTAACCTATTTAATCAAGGATAAGGCGTTGAGTCGCCTCTACAAAAGAAGATTTTGATAAAGATAACTTTTGAGAACTTTAAAATGTTATCATGATGCGACATGCAAGCATTCCTTGTACATGAGTCTAATATTCTGTACATCTTCCGCAGTACTTCGAAACAGCTCAAAGCAATTTCTCTGAAACTATGTCTCATCTCATGTTTTCGTAACTATTAAAACTCTCAGGTGCACATAAAAATATTCATTTTAGGGAAGTAATTTGAATGTAAATCTAGGATTTAATGATCCTTCAACCTTCATTTACGGCAGCCCAGTAGCCATTCAACTTAGATAGAAGATATGAAACAAAGTTCCTTTTATATTCATCAACCGAAGCACAAGCCCCCACATAGATTCATCCAGTTACCTGGTTCGACTTGATGCGAGGCTCTTCAGTTATTATCTTATACACTCATGCGGTTTACATCATTACGTCAGGAAGTTATCATCATCATCATCATCTTCCACATCATAAAAACACGGGTAAAAAATGCAAAAAGGTTTGAAGACAGAGCTGAGAAGTGCCGAAAGGAAGGTAAAGGAGGCTATAACATTTTTAATATTTTACGTGAGGGATGATCTCAGTTGTTATTACTTCCAAGGATTACTCTTCATACTTATAGGAGCACACGTGCAGTGTCTATTGTTTAATGCTAATATTCTCTCGCTTTTTCAACTGATATAATATGCCATAATGTCTGGTACTGGGCCAGTTTCTCAAAATCTAAAATTTATTGTTCAAGGCACAGTGGAGCAAATCTTTCTGTCACTGAAAGAATCCCAAAGAACATGACCAACAAGAATTCTTGGCTGTTCAACATTCAAAATGTGCTACTATTACCCTACTACATTCGTATATAGTAAGTAACTGGGAATTTCAGATTTGGAATCTCGGGTCGGATGATACGAGAGCTAAACTATGAGATGCTTCCAATGCTAACCGTAAATCTTATTTTCTGTCTTACAACTTGATGAACCGACGACCTCACGTAGTCTGCCGGTGATTCCCAAAGCAACGCATTCATCAAATCTCCATTAATATTTCAGTTGAACACATAAGATCGAGCTTTAAAGACGCACATAAAGGGTATAACACGTGTCCACTTGGCAAATGCATTCAGCATGGAAGTTGGAACTCCATGTTCATGTTTAGGAAGTCATTTCGCCATACTATTCTCATTTATTTCCAACACGAGTAGACTGCCTTTACCGCCGGCTACGTACATGATTCCCCTTCTAGAGACTCTCTGGAACCTCAAGTCCAGCGTTCCGAAATTCCCAACCACTTTTGTAATTGTGAGTTCTGGCGGTTCTGGCCAAGAAGATGCGAGTTTTCCAGGGTGACAATTACTAGGGGAGCGTAGCCGGAAAATTGTTTACTCAGTTAGGACCTAATGCAGCCTGAACATCAAAACGACCTCCGCGTGCCCGTAAAATCCGCAATAAAAACTCCACGCGTACGAGTGATATTTTTCTCACGAAATTTCCACCATGAACTAATGGAAGACGGGACAGCAAGGCACTCCTTGCACTTCCAAAAGGTTACATGTAATATGTCTTCTATAGCATTAGCAGGGAATGAGATATGTACAAAAGTGAAAGTAAGAAGATATAGAGAGAGATATAAAAAGAGAGTAAGAGAATATGTAGTTCCTTCCTTGGGAGAAAAAACAAACTCACATGCCACCACACTCTTCACACCCTAGACACCCTCGCCTTAGAGCATAGGGTCTCAGCATGGGAATTGCATACCAGAAGTTCCTCATCTGTGATCTTTCTTTTCCACAAGATGAAATTGAGTCGATGGAATGAATAAAGAATTACCTTTTCGAGTCCACAGGGAAGAATGGGAGGGTGAGATGAGTCGACAATAGCCGTCTATAAGGTCAGCCATACTCTCAGCTTCGGTCAATGAGGGACAAGTTATAGTGAGACACTCCGACGCTCCTGAAATCCTTAACTGCAGTACTGCTTTCTTATGCGCCTCACACTCAGACACTAACGTGTGAATGCTCTTTACTGCACCAAAGTCCGCTGCTTTCGTCGGCTGAAATTGAACAGAAAAGAGACAGTTTTTCGTTAGTACAGAATGAGAATAAAATAAATGGTGGTCAGTTGAGACACAGCGCATCGATAATAATTACTTGGATCCATTAGCACTCCCTCAGATTGGGAAGAAAAGTTTGAAATAGAAAAATCCACTTATTTATAAGTAAGTCCCACAGTCCAGGACTATTAGAAAATATTGCATTGAATAGGAAGGAACTCCAATTGCTTTCGCTATCACCAGAAATAAATTAGGGCGTGAATTGGAGTGGCCTCTCATTCCAAGGCGCGTTAATGTCTTTCTGCATTAAGATCTCAAAATAACGCTTGGAAGTAATTAGTCTCAAAGTTTCCCACTCCACTCTGGACTCTATTCTTCATTCAATACATTCTTGAATGAATCTACCTTATTTGGAAATTCCAAGTAAGGTAAGATAAATGTTTCAGAATAACATCCGACTGGAAAAGTAAACATGCTATCCCGTCACTCCAGGTGCTTTTGAACACATTTAGCCCTTGATACATTTTTTATTGAATAAATCTTCATACACTTCTTTAACTATGAGTAAAGTCTGTCTAGCATTTTCGAAACGAGTTATAATCCCATTAGGTCAGGCTTAGAAGATCATGAAAGCATGATTCCAGTAAATATCCTCCCTCCTCTAAATTAGGCAATGTGTGCCCAACAGTAGTAGGAAGGGTAAAAACTTTTCAACCCTCTCTCACGCGATATCAATTTCCTGAACATATTAAACTTCGGTCTAGGATAAGGAACATTATGATTCACATTATTCCTCAAGTGATTGATGACCTAGTGGACAGGTCTGTCCACGTTTATATGCAGCCTACACGCAACGAAATAAGGGGCTACAACTAATGCAGATGTGTTTAAATTTAAAACAAAGATTGATAAGTTAGCGTTCGTTAAAAAAGACGAGCATCCTCTGAGTAATCGGAGGATCTCACTCAGCTTCAAATGCCAATAGCGTATGAAATTTGATATTTTAAAGTATGTAGTGAGCTCTATTAAGTAAATGCATATCACTTTCCATTACGTCATGAAATCCTTAGTCTGGAAAATACTTTCTCGAATAAATTTGCACAACAAGAAGCCAAAAATATCCATTACTAGTCTATCAAAACAAGTTTAAACCCCGGCTTGTCTGCCGGTTCAGTTGCCAAGATTTCTGAGTCTGCAAATTCCAACCCGACCAGACGCTCGTGCCATTGGGCAAAATTTCTGCTAATCTTCCTTCGGCGTTTCAAAATATAAACATAAACAAAGATAACATGCTTGTGACCTGAATTTTAAATCCGCAAACGCCTACTACTTGAACTTTAATAAGTTATGCCTAAATCTCATACACCATTACAGAAACATACATTCCTCGGAAATTAAATCGAATCGTTAGTTATGATCGCTTGGAGTAACTATCTAACTATTTGGATCCAGACAAGTAAGCTTGACCTGACATTTAACAAAACGAGTCGATCAAGTAAATGTAATTCAACCCACTTTAGCATATAATTTATATTTTCAAGCCCCCACGGGTCATTTTTACTTCCGAGGAGAGTTCATACTGGTCAGTCAATTATGCCTTACAGCTAGAACATATTAAAAATTGAGTTCAAGTTTGGCGATTTCTTTTCCAATCCCATTTCCTACGACAAATGATCCAACAACTTTGAGAAACAAAACATTGAGATCAGGAATCTCTTTTCTAAGATTATATAGGCTTGATTTATTTTTTTATGACAAATTCTCCTTTAAATTGATGTGTCGTGCATCAAATGACTCACTTATAAATCTGCAAAGATTTCAAGTTAGATAAAACCGTAATATATATTTTTTTTTTCACGCAGGTTTCCTTTCTCCAAGCATTTTCCCACACTTCTAAACTTTGAGAGGATTACAATGAAAATCAACAATATTTTGTGTTTCCCTTTACATACAATCTGATCAATTTCAATACAGGACCAACTTGATGTTACAGTATGAAAAAGATTGACCACAGAATCTAAAATATTTGCCTACTACATAAATAATAAAGTAACCCAGGGCTTATTTGCCTGATTTGGGTTTTACACCCCTAGAAAGAGAAATTACAATAATTGTATCATAATCCCAGGTTTCTAATAGCTGCCGGGTATGATTACAAGCTATGTTGTGAAATGAATTTAGTAAGCTCATGAAACAAGCTCCAATTCTCAAACACCTTCCATTCAAAGACCAGCAAGTCGTCAAACTGGGATATATCGGTGGAAACAGAAAGGGAGAGTCTCTCCTCTCATCAATCGATTCAGATCTACAGATGAGAACACGCCTCGGCTGACAGATGAGTGTTGTTTCTTCTTGCACGATTTGATCTCGTTGATGATATGAATGAGTCAGAGCTCTGATTTCAATATCTATAGGCAATGTTTACAACAATTATACACATACACAAGACCTTCATACTCGTTTCATCTGATACGATCCGAGAGAATGATAACAGAGGTAATAATAATAACAATAATTAGGCTCATGTTTCATTTTAAATCTGATTTGTCCTATCTCACAGAGTCAGACCCACCAATGGATTACGTGACTGCCATTTTTATAAGTCTTCCCACAATATTCGGAACATGGCATAGCACAGATGGTTTACATTTCTCGTTACCAATACTTGCCAACAAGAATGAAAATTCTAATCAATGACCCTTGGAATTTTTAATATCACAAATGAAAATAATTGGATGATTTGGACAGTAATTTACCAATAATGTGCACAAATGCTTTAAAGGCATTGCATGGCAGCCTTTAAATTCTACTCACACTAAACTCAACCGCTTAAAATTCTTGGATGCGGAGATTGACAACTGACACCAACTTGTAATGTAAGACGCTGAAAGAGAACTCCTTCAACATACACAATTTAGATCTGGTCATAGTCACCTTTTGTGTGTTATGGAGTTTAATCGCATGTCAATAATACAATAATATTAAAAATCTCATCTCATCTCAAGTCGCCGACAAGGAAGAAGACAGGCCATACTTAACTTTTACACAGGCATTGATACTTGACATCACATGCGGTAACATTTTATTAACCTTAACCCTCATAATATAATACAGATAATAGGGTTGTATAGACTCCAGATTCTAGACTCGAGTAATATCCCGTAAGATAAAGTTGGACTTACGAGGATAGGCAGCCAGTATATTCTGACCTCTACGAAGTAGACAAAACTCGAATGACTTTCGTGACTTGATATCATGAAAACTCCACTAACTCTTCACCAAACAGACAGCTTGGTAGACAGGAACGCACTTTTTACTTTTTATATTCTGTTCCAACCAATTCCTTTTAAAACCCTTCCATATGATCCTTTCATTCAACAAAATCCTTTGCGACTTTGAAGAAAATGGAAAATAACTATTTCCTTTATTACACCGGTTCATATATATATATATATAGGCTGATCTAAACCATGAGATTCGGAAGATCGGAATGGCTAAAATTCTACATTTTTCTTTATTATACAATATGATTTTGAAACGAGAAAAAATAGGAATAATCCTTTATCGCTGAAACAACTGTCTGGAAGAACACCCTGCATTATTAACACAAAATCACAAGGAAAACAAATCTTTCAAACATCTTACTAGTTGGTTGTACCGACCTAAACTTCTGTGCTTACACCAAAGTACACAACATTTACTAAAGCTAAGGAATTTCGAAAATAAAAATCTCATAGAAGGTTACAATGCTTTTCCCTCTTGAATTGAATAAATCAAGTTGGAGCTTCAGAAGGCTAACTCTTTCCTTGGATAATGAAATGAAGAAAAATTCCTTTGTTTTCTTTAGAGAAACTCCCAAGCTTTAAATTCACTTTGTCTCAATCAACTGGGAAAAACTTTTAAATTGATGATCTGAGTGAAAACTAGCTCTTTTGGCTCTTGTACAGACAGAAAAAGAATAATGTGAAGCTCTTTTCAGTTTTCAAGAGCACATACAAATATGTATATACGCTCCTCTGAAATGAATACGTACAATTTATGCTCCAAAGTTTCTTTAGAAACGTCGTCCTAAGCAAGAGCTTTGCTCCAGGATGATGATGGCATGACGGTATTTAATGGATGTTGCTATGCCATATTGCCACGGTCGGATCGGATGATAGGATTGGGCCATTCTATTTCTGGATAACCCAAACTTACTTACAAACATAAACGGTTGTTTCTCTCTTAAGTGAATGCATTCCTAGAGAGCTATACCTTACCCTTCTCATTGCTCTGTTGAATGATAAGCTTCTGTATAAAGAAACCAAGAACTTTGAGCCGATATACTAAGCTAAGATACATTTTCAAACGCATTTATTGAAAGTTCATCAGATTTTCCGTCTCACCAGTCTCAAGCAGTGCATCGTGGTAAACTGCACTTTTTAACTCATCCCACAGCAAAAATATACAAGTGTACGGAAAACTATGAAGGGATACTTTTTGACGAAGCCATGTACACTTTACTGTGGCGGAGTAAAGCTTCTCATAAATGTGTAACACGTTCATAAAATGGAACGTTAAGGCTATCTAAATCACTTTATCGGAACCTAGGAGTGGATCACACGAAGATGCCATTAAGAGAGGGAGGACATTACGTTCCAGAATCCTGCTCGTTCGAAACTCATCGCTTCCCCCTACCCTTGAAGGTTGAAGGAATGAAAGCAAACGTGAATGACATTTCTCTTTCCGGCCGACTCTTTTACAAGATCAAATTATTCTAGATGAAGATGTTATCCCATGATCAAACTGATCAAATGTCACTCTGTCCCCTTTCTAAGTTTTTTCATAATGACATCTTCGTGCCTTCAAAGTAAGCGCTCACTCTAGTTACTTTTCATGTGGAATAGCAGAAAATTTCAAAACTTTGAAAGCCAACTTATGCATTCTAGTAAGGAGTGAAAAAAATCCTCTCTCCTCCAGCCATATCCATAAATTAAAAGGAGAATAGGCACTTAAGAAACAATTTCTGGGCTTTAAATCTCAAATTCTAAGCTTAAAGGATAAAATGAGCTTTGAACAAAGTCGTTTTTATTCTTGAATCATAACTTCTATTATCAGACGTAACGACCGCTTCAAACTCGATCTCTATTCAAATTGAATTTGAACATCCAAACTTGGTGGAGTCAGGTTCTATTGTTGTGTGCCTTGAAATAGATTATCTTTCTTACCGGTGGTGATGAAACATACTTTCTAAACAATGGCTTATCTCTACTCACTTTCACTTGGGAGAAGATTAAAATGCTGCATTTGATGGGTAATAACTTTTTACTTGAAAACATTGTATTACTTCTACCGGCTACCGACCGGCTGCTAACTATTCATAAAAAGAATCTAGTTATTTTTAAAAGTTTTGAAACCATAAAAGCAGCTCAGATGAAAACTATTTTCGTATCCCAAATTCGACCATATCCCTTTCCCTTTGTCTATCCCATTTAATAGCAAAATGACAGAAGAATTAGTTTAAAATAAAATGCCTAAAACCTCTAAAAAGTACTCCATATTGTTCATATAGGACGTGTAGCAATCTAGGAAGTATATAGTGATTGATACATGAATACATGATCCAGAAAAGGAAATTTCAATGGAAACAGCAAGAAGTAAGTTTACAAACAGTAAGGTGAAAAAATCTAAATTTCGTTATCAGTTGTATGTTGGAAGTGGAATTTGGAATGTTAGGACAATTAGTATTAGCGTTCAATAAGTATTTCTCTTCTCATTCCATCCAAATTTGAACAATCAGTGCTAATTAGACGCCGCAAACATTTCACACTGTTGGAGAGCTTCATCAATTTGAATTTCATAGATAGCTAAGTACGGGTGCGGATCACACAAAAAATATTTCATGTAAATAGGCACTAGGCACCAGTGCGTAACAAAAGCGATCTCCCTGTGGCATTTGTAGGGGAAAAAATTAGATAGACTGTCTGATCTTGTTTCAGCTCTTAAAGAATGGCTTCCTCATGTCTCCTCAGTTCCGGAGAAGATGGATGGAAGGTTGAGAGACATTTTGGAGATGCTGAGCTATTTTTGACTATAATTTGAATCCCAAGTGAAATACTAGTATCAAGTGGATTGAACTATTTAGCACCGGAATAGCAGGATTATCCTAATAGCCATAACACATCACAGTCTACCAATGTTTCAACCTTCTCTTAATTCTCAAGGTAAAGCTGAGCTTGGTGATCATGGGATAATCATTTGTTGTGAGTACTATACTCGTAATTTTGGAACGGAAACATTATCTTACAAATTAAAACCAATTCTTGAGTATCTGTAATATATTAAAATCTATATCCTTCGAAAATTAATTCATATTATAATGAAGCTAGGAGTTATAAGGCTGACAACTTTTCTCTGTGTGTTGTCTTTTTTTGATTGAGTACAAGTAGCTAACAGAAATAAACATCCCCGTCTGGTCCCTATGGAACACCTACAAAGGCTATCAAACGATCAATCATTCTGCATTTTCTGACGACATTAATTAATTAACTCATTAAGTAAATGTGGCGTACTTCCGGCTTCCAAGTTGAATTGAACGCAATACAAGTCTCCTCTCTGTTTTCGAACACAGGATATTTTTATAGTCTGCAGGAGAAGTAGTAAAATTGAGCAAAGTTGTTTTGCAAACTGTGCCATACTGATTGAGTCATATTCTAGGTACATGTTTAGTTTGTGGAAGTCTGTAAATTAACCAGTTCTTTGACACGAGCAGTTTAAGTATAGTTTAAGAACTCGGATTAATCAACTTGATTCCATCCTAGGCGTAATGTTACTGTACTCTTGCCAGATACAGGAGGCTGAACCTCATGATATGATTCCCCGAGATACAGATCTATTTTGCATGAAAAATCTAATCTTACTTTTCACTGTTTATAATATTAGCACTTCGTTCAAATGTGTGAACGACTTCCTTTTGCGTAAGCTGATTTTTTACACTGGAATAAATTTAACTCTGCCAGAAAACTACATTATACAGTATATATACTGTAGTAACATTTTTTCTACACGCTCAACGATCGGAGTACGATTACAAATAAAGGTGTTTAAATTTCTTCGACTGCATGCATATATAAATTCTATCTAGAGAAATGGGGAGCAATGATCAAATCAAAGATCCATCGTATCTATGAAGGGTATTTGAAGGTTTCATGACCAGTGCTCATAGGACCTGATCAATCGGCCGCCGAGGCCTATTGGCCTATTGCGGGCACCGTATCTATGAAAACAACTTGGAATTTTAATTGGCGAACCCAGCTGGTTATAATAATTTATAATTATACCAACCGATACGAATAAAATCCCGAAAATGGTTAACTTTCAAAAATGTCAAGAAGTTAATATCCAGCAATCATAGTTTTGTTTAGTTTCGTTTGTTCAACAATGTAATTCATTCAATAAATTTTATTACCCTTAGGGTTATGGGATCTTGTACACTATTTATTGCATTAATTAATCATTTTGGGGATTCTTACCTCAATCGCTCTTTCAGTAAGGTAGGCGATACCATCTTCAGGTCCAACCAACAGCTCGATAGGCACAGACCACCCCGACTAGAACAGAAAAAAACATCAATAAATTTAAGCATTAACTCAACCCCTTCGACTTAAACAACTATGAATAACAAGTTACGAATCCACTTATTTAATCTTTCTAATTCGACACAAGTATCAAGATAATTCCTCGGCCAGTTGCCAGTATATAACTCACCTATCGGTCAGTAAATATAACTTAAGATTAGATGGTAATGCTATTGGCATTGGATAATTTTTAATCCTTGTTCCCTTTTCTAAAGCCCAATATGCACTCTACTGACTCTACTCCACAATCCAAAAATGGTTAAACTGGTCACTTAAAATATTAATGACTTAATAGGACAGGATTAAAAGATTTATGACTTTTCGCATACCCTTGTTACTTTCCATTTTTGTAACTCTCTACTCAGCCATAAATAAATTCAATCCAAATTCAATCCTATTGCACCAATCGGCAATCAGATCTAATAAGAATTAATAGTTATGGCTTCTCTAACATTCCACATTTGCATTTAACCTAGCGCTCCTTTTTTTACACGAATACGAATATTACGAGTAATAATTTAACACTTTGAATTAGACAGGCAGGACGACCAAACACTATAATAAGAAACCAGCTTTACTTGTCGGCCCAAATAGACAACACGAATAGTCTTACCACGGTGTGTATCAACACACCTGCCCTGTCGGCACCCCCACAGCAGAAGCGATCAGTTGATAATTAAACACACGAAATGAAAATAGTCAAACGAGCTCCTTGAAAGACAATGAAAGATGGGTGTTTAATTTCTTCTGGAACAACAAGCCAATATCCCGCTGAAACTACTATTACAAGTCTAGTAATAAACAAGGACACTTGTGCATTTAAGTCCATTAGATTATGAATCCTGAAGGCTAATGAGATTTAACACTCAGTATTCAACCATTGCCATGCATTGGACATTACTGAGGGCTGACAATGATAAACTGGCAGAGCTGAATTCTAACAGCAGTACATGTAAAAGGGATAAAAATTATCCCGACAAAGTCTCAACGTAAACAGAATCATCAAATTATCATGCTCATCACTCTTATTTAATGAATGCGTCCAGCTATACAAGCAAAGCTTTGCAATAAATGATAGGTTGGGTTAATATTCCAAGAGTCCTAGATAAAAGACCTTCCTATTGAGGACAAGACAAGTGGTTACATTCAGACGAACAACCAATTAAATAGTGCGTTTCATTTTATATCATCTCTAAACTAAATTGATTAGATCCCATAAAAGTGAAGATCGCTCTTTAATAACAAGAAGCTCGTCTTTTATAGTCACGTCGTTCTAAGTTGGACTTTAAATGAGTGGGAGAGGGAATAATCTTTTACAGATTGTATAAACTCTTGAGAAAATCGTAATCAACTTTCTGAATTTAATGAGGGAAACGAGTCGCATGTTTGGCCCAAGTGATCACGTTTTGAATAAATTGCTTTACCCAATCCTGATTGACTGATTGATATTCAGAATCCTCAAAATACCATCCAAATTTAGGTTTGGTAAAAAAAAAGAGTAAAAACTGGAATAACATTAGATTTAGAATGAAAGACAATTTTCTATTAATCTAAGGTAAAACATTAACGCTTTATCTAATTAGTTCAAACTTGAATTTTCTTGAATTTAGTGCTACATAAATTAATAAACAGACCTCAAACTTTTCACACATTCATCAATGCATCTTCATTATTCATGTTCATTTCAAAACAAGTAAATAAACACACATATCTCCGTAAGTCGTAACACTAAGAACGCAACAGCATCGGAGGGACCACCTCGAAAATCTATTGAGGGGGAGGGACTCGTTCATTAATTATTATTTCATCCAAAAAGACCACCAAGACAGTCCCTAGAGACGAAACTGAATGAAGCAATACAAATTCACACACTGGAGCCAGGAACATTTATAATTCAAACGCGTCAAACCCTAGAAGTGCCAAGGTGCAATACAAATAAAACTAACCGCAAATCTCGAAGGCATTAACTGACATCATCAAAAAATCATTAACATCATGTATACAAAAATAAATAATAGGCAAGTCCACAATCCAGGATATGAAATGCAGTTCTGGATGGAAAGGGTAATATATTATTTCTTATAAAGGTACAACAATACAAGCTCCCTTGCCCATCCCTATTTATTTTTTGTGCCTCAAGAATGAATTTGCATATGAGAGCTAATGCAATAATGCAATCACAAAACTCCTACAAAATAATTCAAGCTCCCAACAGCAAACTTACAAATGAGCACAAGTTGGACAAACATGATCCAAGCGTCTTAGGGGTCCATGGAGTAAAATTTGCATTTGGAAATGCCCTCATAAATCTCATCTGTTAAGACTAACTACACAGGAATCAGAATTTGGACAGGTCATATTCATCTTCACTGTTACCAACTACAGCGTGCAACAACTACTGCACTGACGGCCTGCTTCTTTCATTCAACTTAAAAGAAGTCCAAGCTAACATCGTACCAGCAAAAAAAACAAGACAAGGAGTGTCAGAGATCATTGGCTGTCTTGTAAGTAATCAATAACCATTACAGATGGATATGGACACCGTTTATCTTCCTTCCTTCTCTCAGTTATTTTTTATTAGTAAAATGGAGAAAAGACAAATATCGTTTTGATAAGGAATTAAGAGCTAACTTAAGATACAAGCAGTCTTGCCTCACAATCAGTCTAGCCCTCAATTATTTTTCACGTACAATAAAACCTAAATAACTTGTATGGACTATCTGCTCAGTGCACAGCGGTCAGTCACTTCATCTCAAGGCAAAAACAAAACTTTAATGACACTTTTCCCCTCTGATTAATTCGCTTTCTCATAAAGATCTTTGGGACTGAACTCATGCGTGCCGGAGTGAATCTTGTACTTCAGTCATTCGGACAGACAAATTAATAACGCATAACGCACAAACATTATCTATACACGCATTCTACACAGCATATCACAGCTTTGAAATATCACAAAAAATTCGTATCGGTTTGTATAATCAAATTTTTTTACAGGCTGTGCGTATGACAAGAAAAGCAAACCATTTCTCAAATTAAAGAGCCCATCCTTCATCTTTGTAAAGGATAGAACGACACACGTGCACAATGAAAGAGAGACAAGCTTTTCAGATCTGACAAAATTGTATGAAGTCCCATGTGTTTACTTCCTAACTCGGGGCTCATGCTTCGACTATAGTTGTACGTGAATCAATAAAATTCAATGACGAATCTAAAATCTGCATGCATGCATAAAACTCACATCTCACAACAGCAAATCCAGCAATGACAAATGCCCATAGGACGTTTATTCCTAGACAAACCGTGCATACCTAGTTTAATATATAACGACAAAACGTTGTTCGTCTTGGCATAAATGTCGTGGAGATATTAGTCGTACAATCCCTTGAACCCCAGATGGATTAAATCTCATGTGCTCATCACAACAAATCATTAGGGGTTCTGACTCATTATAATCTTTTTAATGGCCAGGCATGATCTCAAACTTGCAGTTGTATAATAGTCAGTTGTGCATAGTAATCGTCAAATCTCATCATTCTCCAGGTATTAAATTACTAGCCACATATGTTTGCAAAATCTTGATCAGATCACGTTTCAGAACGAGCATACAAGCTTATAGTTTCATCTCTGTCTGGCTTCCTAATAATCTCGTTGTTTCTTGTACGTGGGCGTTTACATCAAGTCCTTTCTTTATAATTATGGAATCTCAGCACACATGGAACAGGATGGTGGAGTTTGACGATTTTTAATTTTGCTCCTTTATAGGAGAGTGAGTTTTGTTGTCTAAAACTTGAGAAAAGATTATTAAAATACGGCAGACTTTGCATAGAAACCTCATAATTGAGCCAATATTATTACTGAGGAATGTACATGGATACCTTTTCCCTTATCATCATGTTTCTAGATTTAGTTGTATCTGTAAAAGCCCTCAGCTGGAGTTCATTGAGCTTCTATTCCATTCTCTAGCAAATAAGGGTTTTAGAGCCTAATTATGCTAATTGAGTTATGATTTCATTATTACAAGACTTGCAATGATTCCTATCGAGCACAAACCTAGGTAGAGACTTTTCATAAGGGCTGTGAGTTTAATTAATTTTTTCCCCAACGTTATATTATTGTTACTGATTCCTTTCCCTGAGACTTAACTATAAACACAATATGTATCCGATGTATTCGCATTTGCCTATAATAGTTAATCGTAAAGAATTTTTTTAAAGAGGATAAATATTTCCATCATCTGCCTTGACACGATGACAAGAGAGGATTTTCATCGTATTTTTAGCGACTCAACCAGCATCATTAGGAAAATTACGAAGGTGTGAAGACTCGTCCAATTTGTCATATAAAAAGAAAAGCCTCTCATTCTCAAGATGCCAAGGCAAAAATATTCACTAATGATCGGAAACTTCAAAGCTTGCAATCCACGAAGTGATGGACGATCTAGTGTATTGTATAAGCCGCTCATGACTCATAACTAAAACCTTCGACCAATCCACAATCTAATACATAAAGAATTTCAATTTAAGTGATCATCTACGCAAATACGTGGGGTTATTAAACGGAGCTCTAGAATTTTTTATACATTTAAATTACCTCTAACTTAATAGATCAAACTACAACTAAAATTATTTAAATCATTTCTAAAATACCAACCACTTGTAAAAGTATTCCCCATCAAGAAATAGCGACGATTCGTCAATAATTACTTGATTTAGTACAAGGTAATATCTGTAGTACAAATATTTTCTCGAACTACAGTGATTCTATATTTACTTTTAAAACTTCCGTTTAATTTATAATTTATAAGGATGACTTTGTAAAATGATAAGCGGGCTTCTATACCAAGCGAATTCATTCTTCCTACTGGATCATTTTATCCCCCACGGCTTCTGAAGATGTGCAAAGTCACTTCACTACAATATTTGTATATAAAGGGCTCATTCATTTAAGAAGAACAGATGTAGCTCGGTGAATTACTGACAAATGTTATGCCAAACATCAAACCCCAAACCAGCAGCAGGCTGAACAAATTAAAATCGAGTGGGATGTATAGGGCGTAAAGAAGAGAAATGGTCCTTTTGTCAGTCTCGGTTAGTACACTACTTTCATTTCAGGATTTTATCATATACTCCAATGAAACATCCAGACAAGCACATTGTTTTAGCAAGATGTGAGCAACTGGAAAAAGCCACAAAAACACTTGGAGAAGAAAGAATCGAGGAACAACACTGCTTCCAGAAAATTAATGGAAGATGAAGACGCAAAGGAATTGTGTGAAATCTCGGAAGTTTTTTGTCCGAATTTCATTTGGGTAACTCTGTCTGACTTCTCATCATCCCAATCTGTTGTTTGAGGAGGATGATGAAGCGGTTTATGTATTCTATTTCTTATTTCCCTTGTCAGCGTTCTCTGTTACCTTGACGGCTTCAGCCTTTCAAGAGCTTCAAATATTATTATTAACGCCTGCGTTTGTACTTTGTAGTTTGAACAAAGAAATTGTTACAGAAGCGCAGAGGATAATAAAATAATCCTTCAAAGTTTGGTATGTAGATCTTAAAATGTAAACAACATCTACAATAGTAAGAATTATTGCACGTCTCCTTCGCATTAGATTAAATAGAATTTTGTAAAAAAAAATTAACTGCTACTACTACCTACGCAAGTCATATGACATCAATATATAATCAATGACAAATTGGTGGACTAGTATTTATTGTCAATCACAATTGATAAAATATATCCTTCTTTCTGCTGTTAACACCCAATTTGATCTCAATTGTTACTGAACAATGAATAATCAACAAACCATCGGTTAGATTATGATATTGGCATTTAAAAACACACGCCTACCTTCAGTACAAAACTAGAGGGAGTGCGGCATACGAATAAAATTATCATGAAAATATGTGATCCAAACTTTCTGACCTTGTCAATCAAGGCGTCTATATAGTTAGCCTAGAAAACTTCCTAAAAGTTGGGCGTCAATTAGTTTCAAAGTTTGAGAAGATTCTATTATACCTTTAATGAAAATAAATTTGCTTGTAAGATCAAACCACTACTTTGGATTTTCGATGCATACAACAATGTAAAATGTAATGCTATACAGATAAATAATCCCATGTTCATCCAGTGGCCAGTATTTGCTAGAGAGAACATTTAGATAAAAGAAAAGTAGATTAATAACTTACCCCAAGAGCACAGGAGAATTTTTCCTGATCGTATCGACAAACATTTCTCACAACCTCTAGAAACTGAATCATACAGTCTTTATCACTTAAATTTGTAAACTTTTTGAAATTTGCTTGAATCAACTTCCTCAGCGCCTTTTGTTTCATAGAAGTCAAGATAACTTTGGGGAGGAATTTGTGAAGTCCAATTTCCTTTTCTATGTAATCTAAATTGCTCTTTTTGTCTAGAGCTAGCTGTTGCATGTCCTTAAAATAATGACGCATAGCGAGGCAACACAGTTGAAGTCCGACTTCTTGATTTAGTGTAGCGTGTTCGCGAGTCAGATAATCATCCTTCACCTACGAAATTACGGAACAAACATAATTTTAACCATACACATCTAAATAAGTAAATAACAATCATCAAAATATTTAAAAAATATCTGAGCGTCCTATTACTGTAAACCCTGGAATTTTTTAAAATAGAGATACCTAATTGAACTTGACATGACATGAGGGCACCTTAAGTTCAACAGCGTTACTACTTCAAGTTCAAAATGCAACAGCATTTCCCCCTTAAATACAATCTAAATAATCTTAACCAAGTCCAGAAAAATTCTCTATAGGGCTCAACCCTTGTCTTGCTTGTATTTATTTACTTTAATATAACCACCCCTCTCAAAGAGAAGAGATAACAAGATCAACAGATCAGACTCCACGGCATGATTTACAGTAATGAGACTAACGAGGGGAAGAAATCTGGAAATAGACCGTTGGGTTTAACATACCTGATCATAAAGATAGTGGAACGTTACTGTATCTTTCTCATACAGAATCTTCAGGTCGGAAATGAAGTATCTTATCCGCAGTTCGTACCTCCACTCTGGACTGGGGTGTTTCTTCTCATACTTCTCCCGAACCTAGCACAACAATAACATCCCATGGTTAATAAAATAAACAAAATACTATTTCGATTATTGATTATACTTTACTTATATAAACAAGCAAATATTAAGTGAGAAAGGACATTTGCTTTTGAAACCTTTAATCGGCATGATTTTTGACAAAGTGAATGGTGAATAGAAGCTATTATTCTGATACCCTGAAAGCATTTTAAATTTAGCTGAACACCATTGTACTTTTAACTCACAACAGCACTACTAAAAAAATGTAAGTATCCACTCCAAGGTAATCCAAATCCACAAGTACAAATGAGAAATTTATAAAAAAAAAATAAGCTTAATACCAGGTAGGTAGGTGTAGGTACTTATTAAACTCCCATTATGTTCATGAAAATAAGCCTATTTTAATAAATTACCCAACTTCCTATTTGCCTTTTTCAATCCCATCATCAGATATTTTTTATACTAGGCTCTTTGTCACCCTCCAGCTACAAAATATTCTATCATGGCAAATGGAGCATGTGGTCGGAATTGGGCACTTGAAGCGGTTCTTACCATGATCATGGGGAGCACTTACGTAGTACGTGTGTACGTGTGCATCAACACAAGTGTGCATATTGAGCGAATGAAGTGAATTGTATTATGAAAAAATAATAGTGAAACTTATTATCAGAATATCATATCACATCCTACCAAGTTCCGTATCAAACTAGATCCCCTCCCTTCATTCAACCCATGTAGCTGCTACTGCACTTTTGCTGCATCTTTCTACGAAAAGTAACTCTTCGCATACCATTTGGTTGGAGCTGAGAGTTGAGCTGAAGAGGGGACAAAAGAGCTTAGCAAGGAAATAAAACCGAAAACCGGATCCCAAAGCATTGTTTCATTCTTCTACTAGAATTGTCTGTACAATCGCGTGTTTGATATCAGCCACAGAATATTGCAAGCAACTCTGTATCGAATGTCCTTCCTTTTCAAAGAGGAATATACACAGACAAGTCAGGAATCATCCGCACAATGTAGCAATTTAAGTAATACAAAATCACAAGCACACATAACAAAAAGTGGCGTTCATCTTTGGAGGAAGCTATGTATTGTAATGATATAAATATGTAAGGTTTTACTTGGTAAACAGTCATGTCAGGATGAAGCCAGTAAACTTCCTTGGAACTCGGATGCTTGAGTCGCAATGTGAATAAGTGTTGATAGGCTCGAGTACTGCTGGCGGCTAGTCTTGTTGTCAAGAGCTGGATAATACCCTAGTAGAACAAAATACAAAAAACACAGTCTCAGAACAAGTCCAGAATATTTAAATCGTATAACCACACGTAACTAAAAGTCAAGAAGCCCTTAAATAATACCCTCATCTCACATATAATATATCACGTTTTTTATTCATATAGATAAACACTACGGATTTCTTTTACAATGTCCTTTGAATTTATCAGAGTTGTGCAATAAAAGTGATCACTTTGTAATTTTATATACACTATATACTCAAGTAAACTAATCCTATCATCCATTTCCTCATTTCCATATACTTATTCTGCTATAGCTTCGGACTTCTCCAATCCGTTCTGTAGAATCTATTCAGAAACGATAGTTCCAAATCCCAAAGGAGAATAATGCTTACTTCTAGAGAAACCATCTCATCCGTAAGTCCTGGATATAAAACCGTAAAACTTACAATGACGGCCTGTCATTCCCTTGTTCCTGTGTGTGTAAGACGAGATTCCTCACAAAGCCAGGTGCATCTTCAAATCTGAATTCAAAATCCGACATTTGATTTTCAAATTTTTTGGGATTATCTCCCCTTTCTTTCCATACTTGACGTGTTCTGAATAAAGAAGGGTTCTCTATCATTCTTCCCTATATGTTAGTAAACCAACCAGACAGACCACCTTCTCCAACCGCGGGATAAGTCTTGAAGTAAATAATTCAGTTTACTATATATCCATACAAAGTACATAGAAAGTATGTCTTATTCTTGCGTATTACATAAAAAGCTGATCAACCCTCCAAAATGTCCCTTCCAGATTTCCACTTCGATCATTGCAGAAAATATCACATCCGATAGCTTATATATTGTACAACTATCGGGGTGATACATAAAGTTGTACATCACCCTTTCTCAATACACCACGGTGAAATAGAGGTTGGAAACCCATACTATTTTTTTCCTTCCCGAATTGCTCCAGGATTTGAGGAATAAATCCAATTGACCAAATCATTCTTCCCATTGAACATCTACCATCTTTTCCACCCTTGTGGAAAATTTAATTCTGGAAATCGAACATTTCACCCTCAAACTGCTATTTTAGGTCTGTACAAGCAAGATGTATGTGAACATCTTTGATTTGAGCCTTACGATACGAGTCAATCCCAAAAGAATCATTTAAAAAATATAATATCCGTAAGAAAAATTGCTCCCCTTCTACCCTTTTCATCCGATTCTTTCAAAACTCTTACTTTAAAATATGCTTATAAACATGAAAGCTATTTCATCTAAATCGCTAAAGTTGTACGAGCACTAACTTTCCTCATTTCAACCAGTTTTCTTGGATATGAAAAAAAACCTTTAGAGTTTTATAGCTTTGCTTACAAAATAAATTGCTTACACATGGTCCGTATCACAACTAACCATCTGATAAGGGTAAACAAAGGTGAACTTAAATCTTGAAACTTAAATTCTTCCTTTCCTGATTTCCTGTCCAGCAACTTTTTGTTGCAAATTTGATTGCTCTCTCCACAGTTAGACCTCGTGGAGGTACATGATTTACGATACAATTTTATATGAAAAACCTATTAGGAGATCGGAACTCTTTAACAATCGTAATAACTCTCGTGTGTGATTAAACCTATTTGAATACAAACAAGTTGTTAACCCAAATCACCCCTTGCTGGGGGTGAACTCACCTTAATATCGGTTGTATCACTACATTTGACTACGTTGAAACCTCCGTCGACCAAATGAATCTTTAAGGTGGTTTTGCTTTCAGTCCCATTATTACCCCCAGCATCCATGGAACCTGGAGGATGGAACTCACTCACGGGCCGGTTATTTATGAGGGTTCCATTGTTGACTAAGTTGCTGATGTCGGGTAGTTTACTATTCTGAAGCCTCGCCAAAGGAATCGAACCTTTGCGGGCTGGACTAGCCATTCTGTCTTTGGAATTCATGCCTGATGGTCGTTTCTGGGGTTCATCCTCTCTGAAACAAGAAAGAACAAAATCCAATTACAAATTTAAATTATTAGTCCGACTCGTAATTTAATTATCTAAACAGTTCAAGACATGCAACATTATATTTTCGATTAACACCGGACAACAACAAGACAACTGACTGGACCGGATTTATATCGGATTAGAAGATCATTTTTATATTATCTTCATCATTGTCCTGTGTAATAATCAAACAGGATTGTGGAGTAATTTACATAGGTTAAGAAAGATGTACATTTGTTATATAAGCAACGATACTTGTAGTTAGTGCATTATTTTCGGGCATAAGCAGAACGAAAGTATCTTCATTCCAGAAAAAAAAACTTGTTTAAAACGGTCTATTGTTTATTTATTCACAGGAAACAGCTGGAAGGAGTTCCAAGATCCTTAAGTAAAACCACGCAGTCACACGGTGGTGTTTTCTTATAAATAAATTTCCTGAATTATCTAGATTCCAAGGCTTCCTAATACATTTTTATAAGATTAGTTTGATGTGACTTCAGTTAATACGAAATTTTTACATTTCTGCTGAATAATTAATTCCTTTTTGCTAACGTGACTAGTCAAATGGAAAATCTGGTGATCATGTATGTATTTTTTTAATATCAAGGAATATCAGATAAAAGTGACCGTTGACCATGTGAAATATCATAAATAATTATAACAAGGAAATTGGAAATGGAATTTAAACGATAAAACAAAAGGAAAATTATGTATTAAAAAACGACTGCCCAGTGTGACACTATTCATTCTCCTATACTAAATGCTTCAATGCTTCATCATACGAGCTGGAATTTAGTGTGAACTCATTTGCCTGCATTTAAGCAATATCAGGGTATCCATTCAAATTTAAAGTGGAATCACATTTGGATGGATGGTTTCACTCAACCTAAAATAGAACTCATGTTCTATGAACAATGATGTCGTTGGCTAAAAAACATCCATGATAATTTTTCATTTTTTTCATTCCACGAGTCAAGTCTGGAGATGATGGAAAGGCCAAGCGAAGGGTAAAAGGGATTGACTTAGAAACGACAGAAGGATATGGTGGCTTCAAGATACCTACAACCTACGTACTGTGAGAATTCATACATTGAACAGAATGGATGTTCCCACCTGCCAAATTCCAAACAAAGTTAATAAGCAAGATGAGCGCACATGGCATACATTGGAAACGCTTAACGACTTCAAGTCAAATGAATATTTTTTCATTCAACGTCCCAACGTAGCATAGCTAAGCTTTGATGACTCTTGAAACACAAAACTTATTCTCCGACCGAGTTCCGTTTGATTTGTAAAACTGTCCCCTCCCATATTTAACAACAAGAAAGCAAATATTATACATAGAGATCTTTAAAAAAATCTGAACCCTTTAATCAACCCATACCTTCGCTTTCCATCCCAGCTTATTTACCGCTATAGACCCTCATCTAATATATCTTAAACAAATCTGACATATTCTTTGCCCCTTTAACTATTTCTAATAGCACTGGTTCCTCCATTCAATATTGTTCTCCTTTTAAAAGTTCTAAATACCTTGAACGGCCTCAATGGATAATAAACAAACTGGAATTTTGTACACTCGAGCATAGGATCAGCCTCTGAATCCCAGTTCCTAAAGATCTATTCAAAGTTCACCATTGTGAAAAATGTCTATAACTGCCACTGTGCATTGTCATACGCCACCGTTTTGACTTATCTAAAATTCAAAGGAAATAAACCTTTCCACACAGGAAGGTAATTTTTGAGCTATGGAGCAAGTTGACAAAACTCATTTCCATCATAATTGAAAATATTCACCTATTCTAACCGAAGGGTGTGTCAAGCTAGGATATCATAAAACAGCAATTTTTTTATCCAATGCATGACTATTAAATGATAATATGCCCTTTTATGAAAACTGCACCCAACCCTTGTTTCTGTTTCGTTCTGGATATCATCATTTTCTACAGGATCCTTTTTCTTTGCTGAAATTACCCTTTTTAAAATAGACTCAATCAACACGCACAGAAGCTGATAATAGAACTGGAATGATCCCCTGAAGAGAAATTCAGATCTTTTGAATTCAACATTAGAATGAATTCAAACGAGTTAGGACAAAAAATACAAACATCTTCATCATTTAACTTGACAAATCACACCCTATTCAACCATTCAAGCTTCAATACATCGAGCTAGACTATAGACATACATGCATAATACTTACAAGCCCAATTTTTTTCCGAAGACCCACAATCTCGCCTTAAACTTGATTGCCTTCCATTTGCAAACACTTTGCAAAAATATCCATTTGTATCTGAATAAAAAACCTAAAAGGCAACCAACCAAGCCTCAATTTTTTATGAAAAGAAACCACTAGGGCAAAGGCGATAAAATGAGGGCTTGGAGTTGGCAACAGAATCATGTTTGCAAATCTAAAGCACCAGGGAGTATTTTATGCTGGATTTGTAAAACTTAGTAAATCACAACAAACCATTCCCTGCTGACAAGCAGCTGAAGGAATGACAGCTTGTCACGAAATGACTCTAGCAAAGACTTTGTGTAAATACACCTATTTTTATATTACATCTATAATTCCTATAATATAAACTTAATACAATATTAGCTGTATTAATGTATATATTGCATTGAACAATTATTCTGTGTTTCGATATATTCAATCAAGCAGAGAAAAAGTAACAAATACATTTGTCTCTATTGAATTCTAATTTTTTTCCACTAAATAGATAAAGTAACCTCCACAGATAAATAGCAATCGAAGACTTTAATTTAAGAATAGCCCATAAACTTTCAACTTTATCCCTTAGGCACTAACCAAAGCTTTTGATTCCCACACAATCAACAACCACTGCAACATCAACAATGACTAAATGTTTTCGGCATCGAGAGTTACATTTTCGAGATACGCATAAAAACAAATTATTCAAGTCCATTTAGGACCAAGAATACCAAGATTTATTCGCCAAGAGATTTACCATTTAACTAAGGATTGCCGTACCCTGGACTGGACTGTGACAAAGCAGCTGCAGAAGAATACAAAAACAGATTGAAATAATACGCATTTTTTGTACAAAAGACTTCTCCACTTCTCTATAAAATGTAGCATTAGTCAGCATTAAAGAATAAAGAAGAAACTGGCCTTTTCTGAACTTGACATTTTGCCCTTTAAACCTCTCTCTATTCAATCCGAGTCTATTTTTCTTTACTCCGGGATACAGAGGAAACAAAGTTGATAGGAGGAGAACAACAGGATTATGCAACTTTAATAACACAACATCACATGAACTCCACAACGGCTAAGCACCCGGAATCCACAATGAACCCAAGCGGGTGGCTGGCCTTTAACAATGACTGCAGCAATACTTAAGTCCATTCTCTTTAGTCGAAACAGCAGAATAAAGAGCTGCGTTTCTTGCTTTTATTAAATCTCAAGTTATACTTGAATCTTTTATGCGGGCTCCTCTTACGCTTGTAAGGCTCCACTTAAAGATGAGGGAGGACAAGGGAAACTTATGAGATTATTATGCAAGTAAATGCTCAAATAATAGAAGGATAGCCTGGTAATCCCTCTTTCTCTTGGGACTTGTTAAGAAAAGACATATTGGAGGCTTAGCTTTTGTAGAATAGTTCTTGGGGGACAATTACTGTACAAGGAAGGGAGAATCTGACTTTAATTCCGTTTCTGGGGAAGACACCCTCCGATCAATTCCTAAGAAAGGAGATGTGCAAGTTCCCTTCAAACTCCTTAATTAAGCACACCCCTATGACTCCTATTATTAACAAGTTCAAGTGGTCCCATGAATCATGGAACCTTTCCAAAGTCATTTTAAAACTTCGATGCAGTTCAAACTCATGGATACCTATATTGTCCTTTGTCCTAAGACTTTAGAGAGTTCCTAGGTTAAAGGTCTGATAACTCTACTTATAAGTCTTAAACTGTTAGGGAATTAACGGTAGAACGTATACAAATCTTTCTAGGTGGTGGTGGTAAAGCTTTGAAGTCTATAAGATGTCGAAGAGTAATTTTAAATAATAAACTCACAAGTCGTAAGGTCAAAAGGTATTAGCAGGAAATAAATCTACAAACCAGTACATTGTCTCCTTGTTCTAACTTAAGTTCATACTAAAATTCCCCCGGACATCTAGAATAGTGAGATAAGGTTGAAGTACTAAATATTCGAAGGTAAAAGGTCAGATACTTTCCCCAAAAAAGAGAACTTCCTTTAACGGAGAAAAAAACAAAAATATTCCCGAATAGTGAATTCTGACTTTCTGACTACAACGGTTCATTCTGCCTGAGATACACTCCGGAAGGGAGTCGTCTGACTGAATTCATTCTACAAGCTGGATGCAACATGAACACCACAATGTCAGGAATGATGAGATGCTTAAACACAAATTATCTCTAAGAGCCAAGATGAAAACTGAGAGATACCGACCTATACAACCAACTTGGAGGAGCAGAACAACTCACCCGTACCAGAACCCATATCATCAATCGCATACAAGCCTTGCTGAGTAATCTTGAATGGAAGTCTAAAAATATATTCCCAAAATCTTCGTCCTTAACCCAAGAACTCATAAAAAATACTCCAAAGGGCACTACACAAAGGCAACCATGGCTCCAAGAGTCCTATAAATATACGCACAAAGTCCTACCGTATGTCTAAATCCGAGGAACTCTGAATTACATGTTCCGATGTTCCATGGAGAATCCGTAGAGATATCCCCTTTCCTTCCGGGGTATAAGAAGATGCGCCTTCAAGCCTTCATTATATATAATCATGAGAGACCCTCTCACCCACAAAGGCGGAAAGCAGCTTGACAACAAAGCTTGGCACATTGTCGGAAATTAGATTTACGCACCGACCTATGCCAACGAATTCCAGGGTGATTCCAACTCCACTAAATAATACCCGGGTATCCAGAGTTCACATGACATAAAATCAAACAACATGCGCACTTTTCCCTAAATTATCGACAGGAGTGAATTGAAATAAATGGTAATAGCAGGCAGGGCTAAGTTACATAATGTCCAATAGATACAAATGCACGTAGATTACCCACAGCAGGAGGAACACCCTAAGAGAAGATGAATGGTACCTTCGTGCCTTTTGTACAGTCGGGAGATGGGATGTCCCCTTCTATGGAAATAGATGCAACAGACGTGGACGACACCGAGACGGACTGCTCAATGGCCTGTAATAAATTCGGGAATTGACGGTACGGTGGGGTGTCATTCAGGTCAGACTTATAAAGAGCAAAAATTATAACAATAACGATAGTGATGGAGCAAAATGACTCTCCATCACCAGCACGAACTTTTCACACGAGTCACGATAGAGATAACTAGCCAGTATGTTTGTGTAGATTTTCACACCCAGAAACTCATTGCATTTTATCAAAATCCTCTCGCATATAAAAATATATGCTTCGCCTTTTGCTCCGGGTAAATTCGTATAGGAATACTTCACTCCAATACATGGATCGTATAAGAGAAGAATGACAAACTAGGAAATGAACTCAGACCTTTACGTGATCTGATCGCATTTTCTCTCCTCTCACTTTTTGAAATATTAGAGGGACGATGAAAAGGCAACCAGCCAAGTCTGCCACTTCGGGCAAATTGCATAACTTTCCCATCTTTCACTCCCAGGTCGACAACCTTAAATCCCAATCTAATGACTTCAAAAACTTTCTTTCCCTTTCTTCTGTTAGGTTAGTTCTGAACAAAGCCTCACTTTCTTTCCAGGTGAAAGTCAACATTCTATACTTGAGAACAAAGTGACAGAGCTTGCATCAGTCATTGAATTTATTTTCTCCCATACATTAGCAAACACAAACACACATACATGCGAGAAGAAAAATTACCCCTGTCATCAGATTCCAGGATAAAGAACACTATGTTTGAATTCTCTAGTTCCGTGGTTGATCTACCAACCTGAAACTCCAGCCATTAGTTATACATTCTAGTTGAGAAAGTTTCTCAGTATATGGAATCAGAAACTTCTCCAATATCATATTCTATTCTCAGGTTTACTAATTTCATACCTTATCTTCCATCCCCTTTCTAGTCTCATTTGTTCTTTGAGTTTTGTCCCTAGATTTGGGTGGGAGTATATTTCATGTACAATATTTAATCATATTCTGCTAGACGCGAGACGGTGAAAGCAAAACTCTTGTGAGTCTTGTGTGACATTTGACATTCCGTAGTACCATATGTGTATGATATTTGTTTAGTCCTTACTCTTGAAAAATATTCGTTGGAATCCAAACTTACTTGAGGACATAATTTGAGTTCCGTTTTTGAGTTCTCAGAAGGCTTGCCAGCACATTTGTAATATTTTGTAATATAGAACCTAGAACCCAATATGTTTCAGAAAACCACTGCACTTTGCGTACAAAAAAAATACTAGGTTCATGGTACTTTACAAAAGCTTGGTTGAGTATGAATTGGTTTTGGTTTTGTCTCAGTCAATAAATCACACTTGGTCTAGGACCTAGAGCCAACTCATTTATTTTCCATTGACTCATCCTGTTGTTCTAAGATCTAATATGTACCAGTTTTAGCTTATTGTAGATCTCATCAACCTTAGCTCATCTTTTTGTATGTGTACCATAAGTTCCCTATCCTGGCTATTTCAAAATCTAAGATAGCCTTACGGCCTTACGCAATACCATCCCAGTGTTAGCATGAAGCCTCGTGTGAAATGTAAATTTACAATTGGGCTTTGAGTCTGCGAGCATTCTCATTTGTATCAAATTACATATGAGAGCAGCTACAGAATAAAACATTTTATTTCTGTTGGCTCAGTGGGATATTTATCAAACAAACCAGACGCAGCAGCTCACACAGCCTGGGAATGGAAAAACTTTCATTTATTTTCATCTGTACAAACACAGATTGCTCATCAAACGAACCAAATCAATTTAAATCAAATAACAAAACAAGCTTAATTCCAGACTTTGATCAAAAACTGATTTAAATACTTTTTTCTTAAAACAAGTATCTTAAAATCAAACAAAGTAACGATAAATATTAACATAACCCTGAAAAGCAAATGAAACAAACACCGTCAACCGTAACAAACCAATATTAACTTATCGACTATTAAGACGATCAACCTTTCTGTATGTATTTTACATTATAAACGTAATTTGAAAACTTACATTTCTAAATACTGGAATCCCCGATAAACGGGCTTTTTGAAAATAAACATCACTCCGTCCACTCGCTCCATTTTGTGACTCGATATATAGATTCGTCAGCAAATTAAGTTACTTCCAAGACGTTGAGTCACGATTCAAACAATCAAATGAATACAACTATATCATATTTAACACTAGTAACGTATACACGGTCGATTAGGTATCTCCCCTCTCCTCGTTACAAGTGTAAAACAGAGTGACGGAACCCCTTGTTACTCTCAGCCGAGTAATTAGCACTTCTCAAAACCGATACACTTTTTTTCCTTAACGAGTGGAAGCCTCTTCTGGGTAAGAGATAAAAGTAAACATCTTCATATCGTCATCATCATCCACCCTAATACTAAGCCCGAGAGACAGACCCAGGGACGACTTTGTTGAACTCTCGGAAGAAGGAACGACCCCTTTTCTCAACTACTTGAACAAGTGTCGGCAGTTAACAAGAATGATAGTTGGTAGGTTGGTACTTCACAAGTACACGAGTTAGTTATAGAGTGTACCAAAGTTTAGAGAAGGATGAAAGATTTTTTCTCACAAAACTCTTTACGATTTCCTTCTACTCGGCCACAAATCTAGGACTACACATAAACACTTCACAATTGAACGTGAAATGAAGACCATGTATCACTCCAGGCGTAATAAAGACATAAGACAACTTTGATGAGCCCCCCTGGACTCCTGTAGGTACATATAGAAGACAATCCTTCTAGAATATTAACATAACCCACATGTCCAGCTTATCCTCTTTCAAAATAATTATTACAATAATAATAGTCAGGTTCGGTGCCACTTTTCTCAAAAATTTACTCAAAGTTTGCTCCCATTTTCCAGGATAGAATGAACTAATTCACGTAGATGCAAGAAACGCTTGATAGTGTCAAGGTAATCTCTTGATCACACGTTTTTTTCCTTCTTACTTATGACGATAGTTCAAGCTGCATGTTGAACGCGTACAGACTAAATGATTACCACTGAGTCACTACAACAGATAAAAATTCGTACAGTTCGTGCATGTTGTTTTTTCCCTTACCAAGTTTCAATAGTCAGAAAGGCTAAAAGACTTACTTACTGCCTTCTTTTTGGTCCATTCTGCTTCTGCCCCTTATTCATGCATAGGAATCGCCTTATCGAGCAAGGAAATCACTAGCTCTACATACTGTAATAATATATTCTAAAACAATGCTGAAACAGTGCCACTATCAACTTAGCCTGGTCAAACCAAGTGGCTTATTTGCAGTTCAAGCCTGGATAGATAATGGAGGCTAATAATATTTTATTTTATTGCATAGCAGTTGGAAGGGTTGGAACTTGTGGCACGCATTTTATTTCCTGTCCATAGAGTGTCCATATCCGACTAATTTTCCTCCAGCATTTTTTTACATCCATGTGAAAGGAAAAAATTAACGAATATTATAATCATTGCTGAGAAACCGACCAAATGACATGACCGACAGTCTACACTCGATGATGGGTTAACAGCTATATATGAGTTGGAGATGGAATAATTGAATTATTAATTTTGAGTAATCAAATAATGTCCAGTTGAGTCTTAAGCTCGGTCAACCCCAATTTCCAGCCACAGAAGAACTTCCTTGCACATGCAGACAGTAGTTATTAAGTATAAAATGAAATAAAACTATTCTTTAACTCAAGTATTTCTAAACTTCATTGTCAATATTATTAAGTTCGTTCTAGTTCACCATTTAAGGTCAAGACAACGTTACACAGGCTTTCCAGCTTCCGTAATGAGTAAATTATGAATTTTTGGGGAAACCCTTGACGTAGTTGTCAATTGTGTTGCTCTAAAGCTTTGGCTACCGACTTGTGAGCTATTATCCGCTTATATTATGTCTACCTAAACCTTGGAGTCCTTGTGACACTTTTGAGAAGAGAAAGATTGCCTTTCTGACTCGTGAATAAGAAAAGAGGAGTTGCTCTTGGCTAGGCGACAAAACTTAGGCCTACCTAAGTATAAAAGCTATTTGCTCAAGATGTAAAAATGATGTTTGGCCTTATCAGTTTAACATCCTCAACTGTTTCGAGTAAATCACTGTAGATTGTAGATCAGTTTTAGGGAGCCGAGTCACACGAATGAGAGATGCAGTGCGTACACTGACTACTAAATAAGACCAGCGAAAACGCTCCTTCTACAACCCTCCTCAGAGGAAAACTGAACACATGAGATCCCCAGACCATTCTTGTTATATCAACTTTTACTATCCAACTCGGCGATCTTCTGATTCAGCTGAGCAAATGAACACACCGGGTCTGCCCTAAAAACTGAAATGAATTTCCTATTTCCTATAGTCACACGTACATACATCGGTGGAGAACAAATTCTAATCTAACTGCCCATCATCATCTCCTGCACTATGAAATACTCCCCACAACAATATCATCAGATTCAATGGATAACTTTCGCCCTGTCCAGACCCTGTTCGTGTCAGTAATACCGATGTCAACCTCAAGTCAAAGATCGCACACTCACAGAAAAATTTACGACTTTTCTTCAGCCTTCGAGGCTTTGGATCATTTATCCAGCGAATTTCTTACCAAGATCGGATATGAGCACCCTCTGCTCTGTTCTATAGTAATGTAGATGCGAGTAAATTTGACAGGGCTAAGCTATATTTATACGCTTCCAAATAAGTTCTAGTTCACGTCCATAGATAATCAAATGCTGTAGACTTTGTCTACAACAACAGGAAATCACGCCTCCACTCAAGACGGACAAATTACATTCAAGCTTGGGTAAGCTAATGTCCTTCCATAACATCGTTAGTACCCAGCCAGAAATCATTATGTTTGGATTGGGGTGAAAGCGAAAGCAGTAGAACCCTGAAAACATCAAACACGCCCGTAAAAACTAAACAGCTTTCGGTATTCCGTCAAGCCCTTTCCGAAATTTCAAATTAACCCAAGCAAAACATAGAAGAACTTTGAAGAAAATATCAGTTACAACTTTACAACCCGAAATGATGGAAGTTTATCGATTCACAGAACCTCTGTTCTTGTGAAGTAGATTTATCTCGACTGGTCACGATTTCTACGGAGTATATACAGGGTGTCCCAGGCCATTGTTCGAGTCTTTAAAAATCGGTATTTCCAAAACTAATCGAGCGATTTTGATTT
>JAQFYM010000738.1:0-50918 GCA_034694785.1 Agrenia bidenticulata | reverse complement strand
ACAGGTAATAATAATTTTTATTTTATTCCTCTAGCATATGGTTCTCATAAATTCTCACCGTATAGCTCTTATGAAAAAGCCAGGAAAAGTAAGAGGTCTTTAATAATCAGCTTAATCACCAACGTAATAATGTTTAGTGGGTTAAATAGATACAGATGTAGGGAAGTCTGCCCTCTGCACTAACTACAAATAAAGTGGAGTAGATACCTAGGAAATTAGTCATGCTGGATGGATGAACTCTCATATTTTCTTCGGAAGGAATCTACGAGGTTCAGGTAGCTCGACTAGTCCGTAGTTGAGTTTCCAACGTCTCATTCCCAATGTCTCAATCTCTGTCATCAAGCACATTTGGTTAATTAGTCATTCCATTACGAACTACAAAACGCATAGTTTTCGCTGGAATCGTATGAATGAGTATTCAAGCTTCTAATAGTTGGAACCACAGAGGTTCTATTTTTAAATTCCCAATTGCAAAACTTTTTGTATCTAATTTTAAATTTAAATGAAGCTTCAGTATACAGATATTATTTTAATCAACTCCATTCTAGCAATAGGGAATTACGGTAATATTTAATATATGCACATAAGCCTTGGATTACCATTTCCACATCATGGGTGACTAAACTTACAAACATTTGACTTTTGACAGAGAGCAAATATCCAATGTGTAAATTGACACTACTATATGTGCTACCCTACAAATCATTAAATGTACTGTTCCTTCTTTGCCAAAGAATGACTCATCATCCTGTAAAGAAATTGCAAACTACGATCTACGATTGTTGCAAAATCTTATTCTGCACGCTTTGAGTTTGTGAAGGTAAGATTATTTTGTTGAGACGAATGCTCGATATATGCTACATGTTTTATGTTGGGGGCTTCCAGGGGGTGTAATCCCTTCTGGCAAGCATATTTCAGTCGCTGTACAATGTACATTCATTTTAAATGGGGATGAAACTTACCAACAATTATTATCTGTTGTCTCATCTCATGAATGAACGCATGAACCTATATTCCTTAATTAAGGTAAGGGGGGTTCTATGGATCTGGGCACAATGAGATTCCTGGTGTTGACCTCTAATTTCATTCCTTTTAAGTACTAAAGATATAGCTTCCTTCTGGACTTACCTCAAGTATTCATTTAATGAAAAGAAAAAACTATTAATCTCTTAAATTATCCCAATATGGATATCATATTATATAACTCTTTTAAATATAGACCATGCCAATAGTTACCACTTTGGAGCTCCTATTTGCAATCTTTATTTATCTTTAACTCGTTATGATTTTGTATTTGTTAGAATAGGAATGTATGATTTCATGACTTTGCAGGGTGAAGGTTAAATGTAGTAATTGCTAGGAGGCAAAATTCAGTTCTGAACAAACTGCGATCTTTCTGTAAGTGTGAAATTAGGATGGCAAACTACCCATCTTCTTCTTATAAAATCCATAAATGGTAATACTCGATTTGAGTAATAGGGGAGGTAGTAAAATGCATAATTTTAAAGGTTAAGTAATAGTTTATGCTCTAAATTCAAGTCCGAGTAATGACGCTTTTGCCCTTTATGGATTTCCATTACGTCAAAGAGATGTGCTATTAAAATCGTAAGAATATCCCAAATAAATTCAATATCTATAAACACAGGCTAGAGTGATAATCATGGGATTTCAATTAAATTAAAAGATTATTTTCCATTTGATTCGCGTCAACTGTCAATCAAATGTTACAGTTGACAGTGATGCAGTCGAGGGATGACATTCTACGGTATGACTGGAAGAAGTGTATTGTACACGGTAGAAGATTATAAAATCCTACTAAACTCTCATTCCAATGTAGCACATCCAATTAGCAAGTTGAGGATTAGATAAATATATACAACATGGAAACTCGCACGGAATAAATCTATTAGCTAATAGGATTCAATTTAACAAGAAGAAGCCAAGGAGTAGTAAATGATGCGTACTAGTCAGTACAAAAGTACGACATATCTTATTTTCCCTAGTTCCAGCAGTTAAATGTCCAATCTACTTTATCATTACGTTTTTCGGAGTGTTCTCTAACACGCGAAGAAGCAAGGATAACTCCCCGGAAAAGGTCATTTACTGATACTTAAATGGCACAAAAAAGTTCTGGTTTCCAACTTTCCAAGTTACAAGTCCGACCGTATCAAGAATCGGTGGACAATGTTTATTTCAGTGTTTTCAGTCCATTAGCTACTAGAAAAGGGTCGTTTGAAATTGATGAGCTTCCTGCGACAGTGTGCCATGAGCTCTCCGAGATTGTTCTTTGCATATAAGATTGAAGGTGAAAAGTATTGAAATGGACTATTCTGAATGTTTAATGAAGCTTGTTTTATTGATTTCTGAGCAGAGAGCTCCTTTCATCCTTGGTAGGAATTTAATGAATATTTCATCCTTTTCTAGATTATTATACAATTTTGTCCGAATTGCTTAGCCAAGGATGCGATTACTGACTACCTTCCTTTCATTACTTGGGATGAGTCACCCGCGTGTAAATTTAGCATAAAAGTCAAAATCAGGTCTACACGAGCAACCTTCTTTTTCTGACACTTATTCGCCTGCGCGTTTATTTTGGCTTCAACTAACCGACTTATTTAGTTTACACAATTTGGGACTTACTCTTTCCTCACCTGGCGGATTGCTAACGTGCATTTGTGGTTCTCACTAAATAAATGCTACTACTATTGATTAAGCGTTGAGTTGGCTACGGGATTTATGTTTAATTATCTGTTTAAACTGGATTTGAAACCACGATAGGCAGAAACCAATTGAACATGCTATATTCACGCTTATTTAATATAATTCCGCCTGCAGTAATACCCGACCAATGTATGACAAGTTTGCGTATTATGTAGCTTAACCCTCTATTGGATTCACTTAACGAGTTTAGCTTGTCGTGGGAAGATATTTTTCCCCACAGTAATTATCGTAATTAAAACTTTCTTAGTCATATCCTGACCTTAGGATTGTGGTATCCAGATTAGATGAATAGACATCCCAGTATCATTTAAAGAGGGCTGAATGGCACTATTTATTATTGTGGCTGGGATTGGATTTGACTCTTAATCTTGAAGGACGAAGTGCATTGCCTCAAGATATGATAGGAAAAACATGCAAAGCCATGACTCATTTTTGTACAATCGTATAAAGATGCCATGATGTACTGCCTGAAAGATCTTTAGTTGGTTGCCGATGTGCCATTTACAAAAACTAATATACTTGCTACTTATCACCTTGGTTTAGTCCAGAAATACTACGGGCTTACACAGCACAGGCACAGTCTTGTTTAGAGTAATCTGACAAAAGATTCAGATGGAGAACAACCCTCGATATGCATTGACTGTACTTTTCCTTTCCTTTGGCACGCTTCCTTTAGAACCAAAGAAGGCGATCCAAAAATAATTTCGGAATTCTCTACCAGCACCCAAAATACAACTAAGCACATATATACACAGAGGAGATTTTTGGTTAGGTGACTAAGTCGAAATACTTGGTGTATTACTGACTGTCTATATATCTAGTCAGACTTCCCGTTTTACCCCTGAACTATTTCCCCCTCTTTCCTAATAATAAATGACGACCGTGTCAGTCTAAGGTTTCTGTCTTCGGATTTTATTAGCTCGGGTTTGGTGTTTCTTGAACGGCTAGTGAGTGTTTTCTATAAATTCTATACACTATACTTATTGACTTAAGCTAAATCCGTATGGTCACCTAACTCAGAATGCCCAGCTCAGTTATCCATACCCAATCTCATTCTCATGATGAAATTGGATCCCTACTGACTCGTAGAATGAAATCGTAGATTTTCCAAAGAAAGCATGCGGGATAAATAATCTTTCCCACTAACAACTAAGGAATATAAAAAAAGAGAGAAAGAGACGAGTGTTATTCATCCGTAGAAAGACAGAAAGTCAATACTTTGGGTTAAAAAAAGATTTATGACTATGACGCTACTTTTTGTAAAATTGGATAGAAAAAAAAACGATTTCTAATGCTGAATAAAATCTGGTTTGGATTTATTTTAACTTTTCAAAGACTTGAAATTTTTATTAAATTACTTAAATTACAACACTTATAATTTTATAGAATGGCCAACATACATTATAAAACGCAAATCAGATTTGTATGTACTGATCGGTTAAACTGTGACAGTAGTGTAGACAACCACAAACCATATGCATGACCTGGATCTCTGGATGAGTCATGATAGAAATGTTTTAAATCCATCAAATATTTTCATGCAATCAAATTGTCAATTTATATAGTATTTTAATCTCATTGAAAAACCAGACGTGGTATTGAGAGGGTCATGTAACTGCGAAGTAAGGAGCAGATGTGAAGTCAATGTGTATTATTAATTGTGAGGTTTGAAAACTATAACAAGTAAACACTAACTTAACGTAGTAAGATTTTTTTAAAGGTTCAACCCCAAAGAATACAATTTAAAAATTACTATTAAAAACCTACCACAGTTAGTTCTAACCAGCCTTGGTAATTGTCAACACACTTCATACGATATAATGTCTCATCTTACCTTCCGCTCCATTAAGAAATCATTTCCTCGTTGGCTACTTCTGTATTACTTCATGTTTGACTATTTTTTCTCAAGATTAAAATGTTTAATGAACAACCGTCTTCTTGTTAGCAAGTCCCATATATTTACCATATATTCCGTGTATGGAGATAATTCTCAAGGAAATGTAAGAATGAAGGAAGTCCTTAAATGGTTGAAGTGTTGAGCAGAAATCTTTTGCTTCTTGTTCCATTCAAGAGAAATAAAATGGTTGAGAGGAATCTGTGCATACGCAAGCTGCACTCTTAACAGAGAAGGAATAACTATGAAATAATAAGTAAGGTCAGGTGTGTATGTGGTCTGTTTTTCATTCAATTGTGAGTTGAAAAGGTCGTTCAAGGATAAAGCTTGGAGCTAAGATGAATACTTCTGCCGGCTGCTGGTGTATGTGATACTCTCGTTTTTTCCTTGAGCAGGAATCGATATTTTGAAGAAAAAATAGATTCAACAGCAGGGCACAGGATATTAATTGAATTTATTTGTATTCTTTGGCTGTGAGCAATTTCGATTTCTAAATCACGTTTTCTCATCATCTCGTTCTCGTATGTCGCTCATGTTGAACCTTCGTCTGACAAGAGTATCATCTTCCCTCGTTTCGTCATTACTTAGGCATTTAAGAGGAGCAGCTGGGAAATCACTTAAGCAAGTAAAAATTCTATTTCCGTTCCATCACGTGGACCTCGAGAATATTTTTGGCTCAGTCGATTAGGATCACAGCTCCTTAACGCATTTTCTATTACGGGATCTCTTAAACGGATACATCACTGAGGTAATTTCCTCCGTGTTACATTCTTCAGACTTGTAAAGACTCCTGCCATTAAGCCATTAAGCCCCTCTTGTATCACTACATGCAATTAAGTGCCGTGCCGACAATGCTTCATGTGTAGGTATGAAATGTAATTAATGAGGTTGTTAGCAGTAAGTTCTGTTCTCTTACTAGCTGCTGCTGATTCGATCATAAGTAATTGATCATTTTCTCCACAAAAAAATCTCGGCTTTAGTGGTTTTAGCTATCTACATGATGCATTGAGAAGGAGTCTCTCAGTCTCATTTTTGGTTAATGCCTCCTCACGCTTTCTTTTTGATGTTTGATTTATTGGTGACTTCCATATCAGGCTCATTTTGGCATCGAGAAGGGTCGATTAGGTTAGGTTATTCGAGGAAGGGGGACTCTATTAAGTAACTCTTGGTTATTTTTAGCACTTTGACTTTTCTCATGCTCCAACCTCATAGTTTATATTGAATGTTGACGATGAGTAATCCCGTCATCCCATGGCAGCGGTGGGAGAGTCAAGGCGAGGCAACTGGGAAAGTCATTACCACCAAAATGTAAAGGGGAAGTTGTGAACAGCGGAACCCTGCTTTGGGATCATAAACATAATGCAGGAGCTGCCACAACTGAATTGCCTAATTGATTGCATCATATTATTTGTATTATGATCCTCGAGAGCTGTGTTAGATTTGGCCTCTGTTAGATTTTATACCCGAGACATGATCCAGGCATATTTACCAAGTGACAAATGAATTGCTTTCGAGGACAATGAACGTCCAAGGATTAGATCATCCTCTTCCTGAGATCTAAAATCTCAACTTGATCAAGTCCAAAACCCATTAGAAGATATATTGAATCATGTCATGAAAGAGTGTCCGACTTAGCTTTAATGCTAGACACTAATTTATTTAATTCCATACTACGTCAGTCTCATCCTTTTGAAAGGCTTACACACTTACCCGAGAAATATTAAATAAGCAAGTGAAAATAAATCCCGGGTATTAGACTATTAGAGCTAAAAGTAATATATACTGGAAATACTTAACAGTAGCCCCTTGCGTTCTGTGACATCATATCTCCTTTGTACATTTGATTTTACTGGGCCTTCCTAGATTCCTATCCGATTTGACTCAATATTTGAGTGAGATCATTCTATGTACATATATCATCAAAATCATCCATTCGCATAAACACCGAGAGGGCTAACGCAGGCGGTAGGCTGGACTTTTTTTGAAGTGCGGGTATTAAGAGGGGGACAGGACTTTTTGACAGGTTCTCGTAAGTAGAGTTGGCATTGAATTCAATAGTTACTCACAAAAGGCTTTACACACATACATACAGCCTTCACTACTCACCAAACAACCACGCGTCAGTCAATACAACAGAATACAATGTTTATGACTCAGACAGCAGCAGGACCAGGAATGTTTTTTATGCGTATTCTTGCTGGGTGAAAATAACCCGGGATCGATTCAGATTACCCGAAGAGAGAGGTGAATCATCATTATCTTGTCATAATAATCTAAAAACCAGAGAGGGTATCTTTCTATATTCTCTGGCTTCTCTTATGATAATGATGCTATACAGTATCATTGAATACCACTTGAACTATTCAAGCCATCTACAACCCTAATACTATTTTGTCTGCTGGATATATTTGTCCTTAAAAAGCAATCTGAGAATTCTGTATATTTACAGACCATGTCTATAAAAGGTCTGGTGATTGTATCGATCCTAAAATAAAAATGATTCTTATACGCCAGACTAATGATTATTACGGCCTTTGGTTGGTTCTTGGCTTTGGTTTTGGAGAGTAAGACAAGAGCCTGTATAAGATAAGGCAGAAAATGAGAAAGGATTTGCAGGATGTGTCATTCGCTTTTGTGAAAGAGACTAGAGACACAAAAGGGTGATGTTTTCTGAAGATCCATCCCAATTCAAATCGAGATCAGAGAGATAGTTACTTACTGCGGTTGTCATTACAAATTGCCACAGGACATTGAAAAAGAGATACCTCCGTGCATGTTTGTACAGTTTTGGTCTGACACCAACGCTGTTTTGGGGGATCAAGATTATTACTATCAGCACGCTGCAGTAGGACGCAGAACAACCCACCCTTAGTCAGTTTAGAGATAGAATATCAAATCAACCCTAATGTAATGGATATGTAGTAGTGGGGGCCTACGGCTTTACGAAATCTTTGATCAAAGCGTACAGTTTAGCTACGTTCATGTTGATTCAAGTGAATCAACTCCATATGTTTAGGCTGGAATACTCTTGCAACTTCTTTTGAAAAAGGAAATCGAGAATGTAATCACTGATGTCGGACGTAATGTTCTACTTAGACAGCTACTAACCTTGGGAATCCTTCCAAGAAGATTCCAATTCTGTGCCTCTTAAATGTATAGCATTTGCATTAAAATTGAACATGTCAATGTTTTTATGCTCTCGCGTAGCTAAATTCAAAAGGAAATTGGGAGTTCAGGCTTCTCTTATTGCATTGGTAAAAACATTAAAAATCCCATTCACTGCATCCTCATTTCCCCACACGTGGATACGGTGGATTTGAAAGCCTTGAAAACGGAGTTGGCCAAAACTAGGCAATTCAAAGCGTGTAAATTAATTTTCAAATGAAATTACTTAAGGTAAATAAAGCAAAGATCTTCCTTGTTTGCTCATCTTCTCTTCCTCTTGATGCTGCTGGTAAAGTCGTTAACTCACTTACTGTATTAGATTGTTTTCAATTTGGAACTTCGAAGGGGGATGGTGTAGAGTTAAGTACGAACGGCTGGTGACTCGTTTTGACACGACACAAGCTTAAAATAGAGAGACAACATTATTTAAAACAATGCACGTCCCTTTCGTCTCAGATAAATCTGGGGAGGAAGATGACTAAGGTTGATGAAGGTAAATTTTAGTGCAAATTTACGTACAATCTAAAATAGCCTTAAGTCTCATAAAATATTTAGAGCCAGGAGGGGTGGAACTGCTGGAAAGTCTATAAACCATAATAACATCTTCTGTCTGTAAATATAATCAAGGGGCATTAATATTGCATTCACGGATGATACTATACGAACCAGGAATAGGTAGCGTTGTATTAGTTGTAACATACGGGAAGAGGACTGACTACTTTGAGATTTCCTCAGAAAAGATTAGCTAGATTTAACTACCCTCTTCTCTGTTACATGGTGGTGTGAGGAATAAGATGACGATGAGTCACTTGTATCCAACTTGAAGGCATAGACGTTCAAACCGTTCCAAGCTTTAAGAAATGAATTAGATTATATTAGATGGGAATATAAACAGACAGTGCCCCACGATATTAAATGCAATATCTTTGATACTTGGTAGTTGGTATTAAACAGTGGATTCTTCCATTATGATTTTTTAACCGAGATTTGCTTAAAAGTATAAAAAAGTGCTTCGTTACATTCAACATTCGTTGGTTTATCCCATCCATTATCCTTCATGGGTTTTCCTCAGGGGTTGGTTCCTATTTATTTCTAAGATTTCAAACACTGCATCCAATTTCTTGTTAGCGTATTCAAATAACAATACAAGTCTGAGGAGTGTGAGAAGGGTCTTTGAAAATTTACAAGAATATAATGCCTCACCGACGTTGTCGACGACGGATTTCTTTTAGTTTCCCTTCCTTCGTCTCCCCTCTGTTAGGGACTCCGTGTTCATTCCTGTACTAAGAACCTTCCAGGACCAAGGGGGTAATTCTTTGGCTTCTGTCAAGTACTACAACTACTACAGATCTTTAGTACATTTTGAAGCTGTATTCTCCTGTGCAGTAGTATGGTCATAGGTTGTAGGTAGACTGTATTATGAGAGAAGGAAATTGCATTGCTCAAAAACTTCCCATCTCATCAAAACTGAACAACCCCAGAGTCATCATAATACAATACTGGTTCAAGTTCCTTTCCTAAAGATCTACAGAAGCACTTGAAACCGGTGTGACTCATCAGCTCCGACCAAGAGCGATATCTTTTTTGCATGCACTTTGTATACGACGCACTTAGGTTTACGATTTACGTGTGCTGGGATTTACAACCCTCTTCCATTTCCATTTTCTCATCTTTTAACTTAACAGCGTGCAGTGCCCAATCTTAAGTAGTTCTCCTTGCGCATCATTAAATGTATGGTAACATACGTCAGAGATTCACTCTCTAAATTACACTGACTTGGAGATTTTGGAAAAGTGCCTCAGTGTCTAAACTGGTCAGCTCCTCTCCACTTATGGCTTAGAAAGGAGGCAATCAGATTAAAATTGAATGATGACACTAAACGTCAATTCCAATACACAACCAACTTACGTATCAAAATTATGTGTGGGTTTTGAATATTCTTTGCATAATTCTATCAAAGTAGAGGATATATGGATAACTGAATGAAAGCTGATGATTGAATCTGATTTATGTTTTGCAGATAAGGCTATAGCCCTTTTAAAAATGTCTGGACCAGTCGAAACTGAGCTTCCGTCAGATTTCAGACGCCGAGAGAAACTCCGTCTGTCACTCCATCGAACGATAAGTGAGCCGGATGACTTGAAGGAACGTGTCAAGTCCATGAGCTGTGATGAATTAGCTCGAAAGATAAGAACAAGCAGTAATAAAAACCGTCAGCCTTATTTGCTCCTGGACTGTCGAGGTTACCTCTGCTTCACTGAGTCTCATATCCAAGGAGCAGTTCACATAGCTTGCACGGACCGGTTTAATCGGAAAAGAGTTCAGAATTCTGGCTCTGTCCTTGATCTGGTCAGTACGAACAACCGGAGAAACAAAGCTGCCCATCACGGAAAGTCGAGAGATGTCATCGTCTATGATGAAGGAACTGGTGACCTCACCCTTGACTCTGGGTGGCAAAGCCCGATCTCATTTGTCTTGATGCATTTGCTTCAAGAGAATCGTCAACCTATCTACCTTAAAGGTAAGAACTAATAAGAACTCTATTCTAGCCTGACGAGTTGCTAGTTTTTACAAAAAAATATCTGTGCAGGGGAAGGGCTATGAGCACTGTGTAGGCGGACGTATAATTTTACTCCTATGTTTTTTGTAAACCTTTGCGATTTGGATTTGCATCATCTTTAGAAATAAAACATAAGAATGGAAATGAAGCTGACAGGGATTTCCCCGAGTAATCACCACATATTCCTACTAACTATAGAACTGGTTTTGCTGCCTTTTAAAATTTCCTTTGCCATTCTGGAGTGCAAAATTTCGTATTTTAACTAATTTTCACGGATACTAAGCTTGGTGAGCTTTATGATGCATTTAATATCCTGCATAGTCTCAAGGTCTAAAACCGTAAAGGAATATCCTGGAAGCCAGACCAAAAACAGTTGAATCTAGACAGACATTTCAAAGGGTAGATGGTTTTATTCTGATTTGACATTTCATGCTTCTAAATTCAATACATCTTGAGTCTACTGTTATTGAGATATTTCTAGTGTAGAGATTGAACAACTCAATTTAGTCAATATGTCATTGGGTATTGGGGTGAGATGTTTTATAAGAAATGGTTTATAGAACACGGTCTAGAGAGGCTTGAAGATTCTTATAGGGAGAGATAACAAATAAAGACAGATCAATTTGAGCAAGAGAATGTTATACATATTGCTTCAATTTGAGCTTTTTGGAGATTTGAAATAAATCTCATATCTTCAACGTGAGCCGTATAAAAAGTACCGCACACGTTCCTTGGCAACTTCCATTCAGAAAGTTTTTCCTTCTTTTATACAATCGATTCGAGACAGATGTAGACCGGTGGTGGTGGTGGCCATGGCATGGTGGTGGTGGCAATATCTTCGTATAAAATATTTTACCAAGTTTGATCATAAGATTCCTTGAAAGGCTGGAATTTCATTGTGTGCGATCCTAAGGCTGAATAACCCAATTGAATTTAATTTCAGGGATATATTTATGGCCTTTAAATGCTCCGTGAGTTGTCTGGCACTGATTGTTAGCATCAAATATCAAAATATCTTCCATTCCATAAATCCTTTGGCATGAAACTCGAAAGTCTACGACTCAAGGAATGTGTTGATACTCCTGGTGAACTTCTTGAGCTCGTAGAATCGAGGAGTTGAGGATTCATTCATACTTCCATAGACAAGATGGATCGATAAATTCGACCTAAAAACTCTCTTGAGGAAGTTTTCAAGACATTCAAGAAGATTCTCTCTGCTGAGACGCTTTAATGAAAGTAGGAAAGGAGTGTGCAGAATTCCAAAAGGGTTTGGCTTCAGATTTCCTGGCCATCTCACAAAAACATTCTACTTCACTACTTCTATTTAAAAGGCCTCATTTTGCACAGTTATTATATCCGGTAAATATATAGAGCACTCAGCAGCTCTAGTGTAGTATAAAGAGTATAGACAACTCTTTTGTATTTGATACACGGGCTCTAATGTGCAGTTAGGAACAGGCTGCATGCCACCCGAACTATCGACCGTTGAATTAATTCTGCAGAGAATATATATATACACCTTGGGTGAAGCCTTCCATGGATAAGTTCATTCACAGACCTCCCTCGCTCTCTCCTACAGAGTTCATTCATATATTCTCTTTTTATATTACAATCCCATGTGATCATCAAACTTCACTATTTTCACATGGATGCGTTTTCTTTTCTACACATATAACTGTAACTGTACCTATAAATATTTCCTCGGACTGTGAATCGAAGCGGAAGGGTTTACGGTTGAGAATGAAGTATTTAGATGAATGAAGATTTTGAGGGAAGATGAAGATGCTGTGCAAGTTTATACTTAGAAAAGGAAAGTGGGCCTATATCATCAGCATTACGTCTCGACTATACCCCGGGCTAAAGGATAGGTCTAAAAAATCCTAAGTATCCAGAGCCCTGTGGGGAATTGCCAAAAATACCATTTTGGGCTTTAATTGAATCTTTCCAAAGAAGATTTAGACAGATACTCAGAGTTTTAGACCCACGTATGTACCCTAGGCGTATTGAAAAATAGGTCGAAATTCTCGGAATCTTCAGAATTGGAATATCAGAGTACCCCATTGAATAAAATTCAAATTCAAGCTATACGAATCTCATGAAACACAATTCACTGCTGTAATTGCACGGTTTAGTATTCGTTGTGAGCTCAATCGGGGTTGGCAAATAAATAAAAACTAATATAGTAGAGCTTATCTTAAAAGACAGGAAGTCAGATTAAGCCATGCTGGAGTTGCCTCATTCATTTGTATTGCCATTTGCCATGTCAAGCTTTGGATGTTGTTGGTCTCAACGTGACAGTTGACGTCGTGCTGGAAGCTTGAGCTTTTAAAACGCTCATTTATTTATTCGAGCTGAGGTAGACTTTGTGGAGACAAGTGGAGGAATTTCATGAATGCATATTGTACGTGACATAAGGAGAATGAAATGGGTACTCCAACTTCTCTAAGTTGTTCAAACAGGACCCAAGGTGGAATATCTTGAGTGCAATCTAGCCCCCGCAAAAATCTTTTATTCTCCGTCATTTTCACCCGAAATCCTTGGATGTTACATAAAACATTTCTTTATACTTTCTGCTCCTTGGAGAATCGAGACGCTTCATTCATCCGCCTTCTTGATGCTTCAAGTCTTGATCTAAACTGGAATCTCTCAGTTTCTTAGGGGTCCTCGGGGACTATGTAATTTAGAATATCCTCATTTGTTTTCATTCATTCGAGCTGCTATAACCTCTGAAGTGAACTTCCGTTTAATCTTTTATATGCATGCCCACACAGTAACTATCTCAACTATAGACTCAAACAGTTCTACCTCTACTCTTATAATACTCTGAATCTTACCTGATGATGATAAGCTTACTTCCCACACAAGCATTTTATTCAATCTGAGATCATGATCCGCGTACAATTTCATAGCTTGCTATATTGCGCACATCAAAGGATATTTTGGGTGGATTTAAGGTACCGTTAATGCTGAATATTATTTTTTCTTGAAAACTTTTATTTATGGATTGATGAATAATTTAGCTTTAAGCCATGCAAAGAATGAAACAAAAAGCTATGTATATCCAGGTAGATTAAATTGTTAATAAGTTTGTTTTTCTGGTATCAAAGCCGAAAGTACAGGTAATAACTGCCTGTGCTTTGTGTTAATGGCAACTAGAGCTATTACTAGGAATTGTATAGAATATGTTTTCCTAATCTGCTGAAAGTGTGAATGGAATGAATCATACCTGTCATGGACACCACACCTGATCCATTAAGAATGATTTAATAGTTCGCAAAGTTGTATTCAGCTCTTTAAGAATATTTCTGTCGGCAGCGTGTGTAAAAACGTTGATACGGTTTTGCAGTTGCATGATGAACTGTCTAAATTTTATTCATAATAATATGGACAAGTGGAGCTAGGGTTACAAGAGGTATGGCAAAGGACTTGAACTGAAAGGGTTGGCTTTGAGACTTTATCATGATGGAATATTAATACATCATCGTTGGCATTGTGTCGTTCAGTTTATAATTTTATACATACATTAAGAAACAGTATTACAACCTTAAAATCTGAAACTCCCTTTATTGTTTCCACCTCCGCAAGTGGAGAGCATGGAATGCATTTTAATTTCAGATCAGAGGATGACTGTATTTTTGACAGAAATGTGAGGGTGAGTAATTCAAAAACGATAGACGAACGTAAGCAACTACTGTCTAAAGGGAAATAGTTACTTTGCAGTCTAATTGGGGTATCCCTCTAGTCTATTATTGTCCTATACTATTATTTAAGGGCAAACAATCAATATTTTTGTTGAATAAGAGTCAACTAAAAGACTCGAAAGTACTAGGTATGACCCTATGACTATGACTACAACATGTATTATGCATGTGTAACCATTGGGAAAAGGGATGAATGATGATTAATCCCCATATGCTAACTTTTCTTTGGGTTTAAGGTACAACAAACATTAGAATTACACGTCTGACTACCTAAATGTTTTTATTCAGTTTCGTGTTGACCATTGAAGGGAGATCAAGTGTATTTGCTGAGAACGTACTGTTAGCTTTTGAAATACCATTTCCAAGTATTTCAAACCTAGATCAGAATTTCATTTTAATTCTGGAAAACTTTCAGCCCTTTCTTAAGTTCAGTTGCGTGTTGCGGTCGTAGTTTTGGTTTTAGAGTCCATGGTTTATCGGTGCTTTGCGAAACTAAGATTAAAGAACAGGATCCAGAAATTGAAATACTGAAATATAATTTACGAGCTTTTCATTCAGAAGCTCCCTGGTTTCCCCTCTTACCGGTATGTCATCCTTACCATCACCATCCATTTAGGTTTAAACTATCATTCTTAATAAACTAAAGCTGGGAAGTTTCATATTTTCCACAGGGAAACGTTTAGTCACAAATTGTCTATCTATGCGTAAGTGTGGTCTAGTCTAGTAGTAGTATGGATAGTGATGTCATCTAATTTCCCCTCACACATATAAAACTATTAGGGTGAACCATAGGACTCGGTAGGAAGTATCTAGTATCTCAGCTCGTCAATCAATTGTAATCTAATCCTTCCTTAAATCAATGGACCTTCTGTATGGTACATTTTATGTGTTTAGTTGTGCTTAGCCCGAGCAATCTGAACGGGTGTTACTTTTGGTTGAAAAATAATCAGACCTCTGAAGTAATTTATCTGTCCTGGGGGCCCTGTTATAAACTTTAGGTAATGTGAGAGCATTTAATCTCCTATTTATAGTCTTGAGTTTGTCAAGCATTTAATTCACTCAATAAAGTCAGGGTATAAAATGCCGGTATGTTTGTATTTTAAGTAGTTGAAGCTATCTTGGTTTTATTATTCAGCCTATGTGCATACATTTGTCTCATTTCGGAATTAGGCAGCGTGCATTCTCAACAGAAAGTTATTTGCAGTTGTAATGATTTTTTTATTGCCAAATACGGATCAATTTGCTACACACTTATGGGCAAGGTATGAAGGTCGACTACCAAGAGATTTAATAATTGGAAATGAGTCATGCATATACATAGGGTCTAAATTGTGTATTTGCCTTGATGTAGAGTAAATAATGTGAATCTAGAATTTGTGGTTTATTTACTTATTTCAGACAATTTACTAATGTTTCTTCTACAAGAGCTCTGAAATGCTCTTGTATCTTCAAGTATATTCAAACTCTTTGAAAAACTATTCTGGAGGACTTCTCTAGTGTTAGATTCACCATTAATATTACTGAGGTAATTTTGCGTTGAAAGTTGAAACGACAGCTTCATTTTATGTACAACCAGGAACCACATTTGTACCTAAATGGGCTTCGTAGAAAAGTGACTCAAGATTTCCGGAATTCCTGACACATTGTGCACTATTTCTTGGAGAATATTGGGATGTTTAACACATTCTAAGGCTGGCGGTTGTGTAATATCGTTTATTGTTTAAGAAAACTTTTTTTGTTGAACAATTTGAAATCATGACATTAATGAATCTCACTGATGTAGCAAAGTGTTGCGATTATTAGCAAAACCAGACGGGTATCCCCTATTTCAGCAGTATGGTGTACATCTGAAAAAGTTCTTAAGAATAGTAGTAATAGTGAGAGGCAAAAGTTATTATATTTTGTGGAAGGATTATAAAGTTATTGCAACGTTTAAGCAGAAGTTTTTTAACAAATGATTTTTGTTTTTCCGTTCCAGGTGGTTTCAAGGAATTCACTCGGTACTACAAAGACCTCTGCGACACTTGTATTAATAAAAAGGATCTCAGCATCTGTCCAATGTCGACTACATCAACACCAATGCTTTTCCCAGGCCCTTTATCTGGCTTGCCTCCGCTGTCACCTGTAGCGACCTTATCAACCCCTAACTGCATCGACAGATACGAGAATGAGCCTCCCACACAAGTTCTTCCATTTTTGTACGTTGGAAATGCCCGAGATTCGACAAATAACAAACTCCTTCAGGAACTGGGAATTCGTTACATCCTATCAGTTACGACTCACTCACCCAGCGCATCCTTCTCTAATTCCAACAGCTCGTCAACTATTAATGAGTTGAATGTCGATGGGGAGTTCCGTACCAAGTGGATACCTGTATCAGATAACCTTAGCGAGAATTTAGCCCCTTATTTTGAAGATGCCTGTAATTTCATTGGTAAGTTCAGTTCATTTCAAAGTCTTGTCTAATTCTGGAATTCATTAGGGCACCCACATTCGTCAGTTTTTGATGAACAAAAGTCATTCATATAATTGTTATACACTCCACGCACCAAAGTCATTCATGTTTAAATGAGACTATTCGGAACCTTCGGAACCTCTTGGGTGATTCATACTCATTTTATTCCCGGTAGAAAATATCTACTTTCCTCAAGTATTTCCGGTAGTAGATAAATCAGAGGAAGCAGCCATAAATGAAAACGGGGACCATTTGCTTTGACATTAAGTCCTGGAATGATTATTATAGTAGAAGCTAGCCTCCATCCTGCCTTTGATGGCATGTTCGGAAAATGAGGAAATAATTAAAGCTGGAAAGGAAGTTAGTTGTATAAACAATAAGTGCGGGCAAATTTAGGGATTGACAACATGAATAAATAAGTCGAGTGGAAAATGTTTGGAGACGATGTAAAGCAAATCAATAATGTGTCTTTTGTATTTGTTTGTTACAGAGGAAGCCCGTCAATCTGGAGCAAAGATCCTGATCCATTGTCAAGCCGGAATTTCTCGATCACCCACAATCGCCATCGCCTACATTATGAAGTACATCAACTTGAGTACATTAGAAGCCTACGCCTTTGTTCAAAGATACCGAAGAATAATTTCTCCCAATCTTAACTTTATGGGGCAATTAGTCGAGTTTGAGTCAAAGTTGAAGGGGATTTCAAGTCATTCTGAAACGGAGTCTTCAATAGAATCCTGTAGTTCTTTGGACAGCAATAGCAGTCATGACAGCCTAAGTATTACTCCCATGATTATCGCTGACTAATTATACCTTGTGTCAGCGAATACACTTCAACACGACACGGTAGAGTCCGATCCAGTCATCTTCGAAGGCGTAGTCATCATCATGATTACTAATATCCAGATCATCGCTGCATGCCATGATTATATCATAAGGCTCTGAGTTACTGAAGGAGCCATAGGGTTACCATTATTTATTTATATTTAATCAAGCTGGTTTTTAACCAGAACTGAGGGTTCAGAAATTGTGTACAGATTGACTATATAGTCTTTACTTTATATAGAATTTAGAATGTAGATCTTACTGTAGTAACTATTATCATCGTCGTCATCGTCCTTGGATTCCAATATTCTTCCTATTTAGTCTAACGAGCTACCCTGTCGACAGGAGAATTTTTGTACTACAGACTAAATTAGTAATTACTGGCCTTCCAAATGTGTTCGATCTAGAGTCTATAGAAAATAGTGTAAAAGTTAAAAGTATTACGTCAATTACGTGTAGTAAAATTTATAGCCAAGTTGACTGATTTCCTTTGATACAATGAAAAATAATTTCAGCCATATAAAAAATAACGGTAAACGAATTTCTTGAGCTTCATCGTATCCCAATCTTAAGCCAATGTTTAATATCCTCTCTGCATTTGTTTTAGTTCAGTTCAAAAACCATTACAATTTTAACGGAAAAAGTAACAGCGTAAATAACAGCATTAGTCATATACGTCAAATAAGTTGCCTCTGGATAAGCAATCATTACATTGAGTCATGTCTAAAAACATTGTGAAATCTATATATCTGTGTGTACAGATCAGATGGGATGGTCCATGGACACGATGAGAATTTAGGCAAACATTGGGTGATGTATTTGTAGAGACCCTCAATCTCAACACGCTTTACACACCCTCATCAGTCAGTCATCCAGAGAGAGGAACACGTGTTCATGATCTTATTGACTTTTTACCAATCAAAAATTCAACAAACCCAGATAATTCAACTTTCCAACTAAGTCGAGTCTTATTTCTGCGGTCAATATTAAGCTATTCTTACAATTCAGTTCCCAGATAAGGATAAGATCAACCACCAAGTAAATAATTTATGATTATATTCAGATATCCTGTTCAAAGTCTTTCAACGAAGAGTAATATCAGGACTTAGCAAAATGTGACAAGGGTTGAGGGTAAGTTGAGGGTGAGTATTGGGTTATATTTTAAATATTAACTCATTCGTCCGTATATTTAATTTGGATTAAATCGTGGTTTTTTAATTGGATATGGATATGGAGCTTTGTGGTTTTACTAATGAACCGGATTTAGACACAGAGATAACCTAATTATCACTTCCAGAACCTTTTGACCATTTTTATGTGGCTCAGGGAACACACAGTTAATTGTTAAGTGCTTTGTATTCATATAGAATTTCTGCATCATAAATTTGATTTTCCTCCACACACTCTTTAAGTGTTGTCCTGTTGGCTCTTTGTAACTATTTTCCACGTTTGGAAATGTTGAAGGATGTTTGAATTCTTTTTAAAGTTAGACGTATTAGTCAAATATTTGACAGTTGACTCATTCATGATCCATCAGCACTATGATATGAGCTGGAACACAAACGAAGATTCCATAAAGGATAGGAAATACCAATTCATCATCGAAAGACTCATCTAGTGTGTTAACAAATCATCAGATTTTTAAACAAACCTTTTCTCATCCTTTACACTTCCTGATGGCAACATACAATTAGAGATAGCTGGGTTGTTTCGTTTTACAATCCTTCTACCTCTTTCTGATAATTTGAACTGAACTAAAATAAAGAGAAGTTTTAGTTGACGAACACATACATGGTAAGTCAGTTGATTAAGGGTTAAGGGACAGCCTACCCATACAACTGTAACAATTGGTGAAAGCCACATGATAATTTAAAATTTGGGTTAGAATCCCTTACAATCAGAGATTACAGTTATTATGAAATTACAATTGTGAAAAAAACTTGAAAAAAAACAGTTGTCTTGTCTTCCATACAAAAATTAGTTATGATTTTAAACTTTCTGAAATTGACTACTGAGAAACAAACTCCTGTAGGATTATTCTTAAGGTTTAAAATATTTATCTGTTGCAGAATAACATCTCTATCATTTAATTGTAATCCTTTCCTTCTTTTCGAAACGTAACAGCTTCTTATTAATTAGTTTGATTGTGTTAATAAATGGACTTTGTAAAGATGACGGAGTTAGACGGTAAAATGTTACTACGATTAGAATGTTTGACCCTTTTGTAGTTAGTCAAGGATCTAATATATTTAGTTTCTTACTTGAATTCTTCATTTGTGATTAGTAAAGTTAAAGTAGAATTTATTTACAAGAAACAATTACTTGACAGAATCCATGTCACCTGTAATTCTTACGTATATCCTCATCCGATAGGAATATTTGTATTATATTTAAGAGGTTGAAGAATGTAGAAGGTTTGTAAGCAGTGTCAGCTTGAAATGTAGGCTTGATTCTAGTCGGATTCAAAGTTTGTAAAACTGATGTCTTGTACTGAAGCCCTTACCAGGCTGTACTTATGGTTAGTTAAGTTCGTCATAATTTAGTCGCGAATCGAATTGCAGAGAATGCCATATTAGAGTACACTATATTTACGATTCCAATGAATGTACACAGAGTAGGTAAGTAAGCCATAGTCCCGTTAATAATGTAAATTTCGAATTTGAAGTATTTGGAAATCAATACGAGTAAACTGAAGTCCGACGTTGTAAAAAGAATTCATCCGATTGCTGATGATGTTTTTTTTGTATTAAAAAAACAAACTTAAATATAAATGAAATCATGTTTTACTACTACTACTCATGATAGATTATTCAAAAGCTGTTCTCGTAAAAAAAACTTCTGATAATAATAGAAAAAATAAATAAGACGCAATGAACGTCAATTGATCATTAACGAAGAGTAGTTCCAAGCCACGCTTACTTATTTATCATCTTTTCACCCCATATCCTCTCTGTTGTTTTCGTCAAGGGTTAATGCGGGCTGTTTGTTTTCTTCCGATTATCCTGCATGTGCATTCATCTGCACAGATCTGTAGCGAATGGGTAATTAAAACCTAAGAGTTGTCTTACCAGGGTGACTAATCCCAACTGATTCTCATGATTCGATGCGGGGATAAGATTGGTTGGGGTGAACTCAGCAGTCACTCTTGCACTTGGTGAAGGGTTGATAAACATGAACCGGATACTATGTTCGCAAAAGTACCTCTCGCATATAAAATTATACGCAGTCACATGCAATTCCCTTATAAAGTTTAGTCATCATCTCTCATACCATCAAAATACATGAGGCTTAAGGCCGGCTAAGGGGTTTACCCTTTTTGACTCCTTTGCTAATACATTGTCTGTTTAGTGGCGGAGAATGCACATGTCTGTGGAGTACATGGAATTACTCTACTTGCCTTTTGTCTTTATGAACAGTAGGCAGTTGTTTTGCTACCCATTAAATGATTGCCTTGTTTTGTTAGTAAGGGTGAAATCCTCAATGTTGATGAAATGAAGGTGGCATGTGGAAGTTTGAATTGGAAATGGTGGTGGTGGTTGGCTGACAGAGTTCAGATGAATTCTCTATTTTGGATGACTAAGACCTTCGAAGGGCCGATTAGTGATTCATAGATTTGGATGGGGTTCCACTATTCTGCACTTATTCAGCTGCATCACCAACAAAGTACACAACAGAATATTAGATGCACAGATAGAGGATTTTTGGTGTGTGGAGTGCATTGCGCGGAATGAATAATTATTATAAAGACCTTCCCCACAGCTTGGATTTCGGATGAATCAAAATCTGGATCAAACAAAGGGATATCTAGCTCTCCTCTGATGTTTATAGATGTTAGAGAAAGTACTATATACTTGTGGAAAACTGTACTTCTCTGAGATTCAACATAGGGTGGTTCTCCCATCCGTCTGTTACTATTCTAGATCACAGGATTTAATAGGAAATTGGGCTGTAAGCCAGTAACTGAATACTTTGTGTGTGCAGGGACTTAGAAAAAAATAAGCATAAAATACAATGAGAGCTGCGATGCATTCGTTTATATAGTTATGTATGTATATGGCTATGCTACTTAAGTTTAGAGGATGTAACCTTTGACAGGTGCGGGGGCCCTTGACGAACTTCAATTCCTAAAATCATTATAGTCCAAAAGAAGTGGATTCCTCACAGCCATTGGTCAAGCTTTCGAACCCTTAATTATAACTCAACATTTTGGTTTGTTGAATGTGAACCCTTTTCTGATGCGGAGAAACCTACACCTACAGGACACGACTATTCTGTTTTTCATTTCAGTTCCTTGTTAATGATCTCTGAGAATCAGAAGAGTCCCTCATAATAGGCCGAAAACATTTTCTACCACTTATTGTCATTAATCTGCGGCCAGATTTTTGCAGAATCTTTATTAATGAGATTTTTGCGTCCCTCTGCTTGTAATCTGAGAACCCCTGGATATGATCATTACGGTTTCATGGGTGCACGGTTAAAAAAACTAAGTTTAGCATTGGGCTGACTGTCTTCGATTTCGATAGTCCTGGTTTTGGAAAATGTTTTAGGAGTCAGTTGAAAAGTTTTTCCATAACTTGGCACAGGAAGGATGAAAGATAAATATTCTTAAATATATTTGTCAGTTTTAAAGTAGATGTATCACAGTTAGTGTACCCTTGAGATTTATTGCATACTATAGTAAAAAGTAGATACCGTCATATTATTAACCATTTTCAATCATAAGCACACAATAAGGACCATTAGCATTTACAAGTAATTGGAACTTGAAATTAAAATTGGGGTGAGTTCGACTGAAGGACAAAAAATATACAGGGATACTCAATCGGGCTGTTTCGGGGTTTTATTTAATGATCCTCGTTCAGACTTGTTTTGAAGCGGTGGGTATATGTCTGCATAAGCGTGAATGTACTAAATCTATTATGTTGACTATAAACTAGCTATATCACTTCAGGGTATCAAGGGTATCAGGATATTTGTGTATGTAAAATGATTTCATCCGATAGTCAAATTATGAGTCATTTTTGTATGCATGATAGTTCCCAAACAAGGATGCTACCCTCTTCTGTTTCATGGAGAGGTGAATTTTGTACTGGTTCCCCCTTTTTGAGAGCCATTTAGGTCATTTCATTTGGTCTGCTGTGTCATATTGAATATTCTCAGATGACTTCGTTTAAAAAATTTTGCCCACTTTCATTTAGTATTAATACTTGAATCTATCTATTATTAGCTGGATTGGGAGTTACACACTTGAATAACAAACGTAAATATTCCCAGCATCATTGAGAAACAGATTGATTTTAAATTGTAAAACGCCGAGAAGGGGTTACTCCTCCTTCTGAAAACGTTGAAAATCAGAGTCACCCTTTGAAAATAATGATTCATCATCCTCTACGTAACGAACAGAGCAAATCATCCCTAATTCATCGTGCAAATTTTATTAGATTTCATCATTCGTCTTGGTCGTCTATAAAGCATAAGGGTGGAATGAATGACTTGGATGGGATGTCGTATAAATTGAGAATTGAGATTGAGAACGAACAGTCGGCAACCCTACGGTTATTACCATCAACCTCGATATAATTTCCTGACTTTTCGAATGATTCATTGCAGGCAAACTGCATTGGTGTTAGACATGGGTTAATAATCAATGAAATATTTAAACTATTAAATCTTACGGGCTAATTTGTCAACCGGGTTTTCAGATCTTAATTATGCAAATGTAAGTCAGATCTTCAGTTGAATCATTGAAATTGTGTGATCAACATACTTCGATTAAGTTAAGTTTTGTAACAACATAATTTCAAAATGTTTCCTGTCGACTCTTTCGTTGCGTGGATGTGGATCTACCATTTTTAAAGAATTTCTTTTCATTATTATTCACTTTGATCCCATGTTGCCGCATTTTAATTTACGAATTTACAATCAAGGCCGTAAATATAGTTACGTTTATAAAATAATAAGGTATTTACTTCACCTTACAAGGATATAAATGTAACTATGTTAACTGCCTTGCTGTGTATCACCAAGAATTCCATACTTCATGAATAAAAATTATGCAAACGGAAGCACAAGTGTCAATGAAAGTTTTGAAAATACCATTATACAACAATAAAATGTTACTGTCAACTTTATTTGAAACAGCTAGGTTTATGCATGCAAATCGATCGTGCATAGACGATAACATTTTGTCATTTTGATAAAGCTGAAACAAAACTTTTTCTTGGTCCATCGTTAAAGCAATAAATATAAACTCTCGGCGACACAATCATACTATTACCTAAGAGTATTTATGCTAACTACCACATTCATTCACTAACGAATTACTATAGCTTAAAATACATTTAATGTCAATACAAACCAGCCCAGATGAAAGGCATAGTTTATCATAGCATTACTAGCTACGATTTACCTAATGTATTACAGCTTCAAATAGGTTATCTAATTTTAAGTATAAATTAAGAAGTTGTGCTGCGTGGTAGGCTTGATTTATTTATTTTCTAGCAGATCTATTGAATTGACCTAATTCAATTATTTTGTAGACTTCCAAGTTCCGAAGATGATTCGTACATCAAGTAATATAGTATCAAGTTTATTTTACATTGAACTAAAGCACATAAAATTTTGAAACATGACAACATTGACACGAAAATCTAGCAGAAAATCAGAAAAGGGGTTAGTTTTCTTGACTTAAAATTAGCAGCAAAACATAGCTATATGGCAGCTGGGATTCTTTAGAATTATTATTCAAAACCCTTACATGACTAGGGATAAGGCACCAAATAAGGTTTTTATCTAAATTGCTTAACATAAGCTCTTAACCTTAGTCCTCGTTGAATACTTTTGCTGTTGTCAACCGACATTTTGGTGGGCTAAGAGCTTAAAAACTACAGGACAATTTTGATTGCATCTGAACAACGTAAGCTTAAATACACCTACATTACAGAAACAATATATTTCATCAAAAATCTGATTTCATGTCATTTTAGGGTATTAAATTTCAAACAGTCTTAATAATTCGAGTGTTAGTATGTATCAAATGTTTTCTCGAGAAAAAAGTTCTTACAAATTCAATTAGCTTAATGCAATAGTAGTTCACGAAATTTGGAACACCGTAACTTGCACTCAGAAAAGGACACATTTTACTCAGGCAGCGTTCTATAGATTCCAAGTTCAGTCTGATCTCTAGAATGAAATTATTTAAAAAAAACAGCAGTACACTCATAATTTAGCAATACCATTTCCCTAAAACTTACAATCAGTTTAATGTATAAGAGTTGGAGCTACACAATTTACTTTTCTGTGATCTATTGACAAATTGTGGGTAAACGAATTAAATAATAATAATACAAATCATAACAATAATATATAATAATATGACTTGCTTGTTAGTTGCACATTGAGTTCTAGGTATTATTATTAGGTAATGTTTGATAAATGCATGCACAGTTTGGTTGGGAAATACAGCATTATAATGATAGTACTTTTTAGGTACTTGATGTAAAACCTGAATTTCTTTCAATGTAAAGTAATTAAAATATAAAATAAACATACTATGGCAATATATAGTGTATAGGCACGACATGGTGTGGTAATTTTTAACAAATAATTTTAAGATTAAGTTTCTACTCGACAGTTTCTAGTTCTGTACTCTGCAACTTTCCAACTAGCAATTTAACCCATCCTTTGGGCATAGGCTCTCCAGCCTCGATGAAATTACCATTGCTTCGTGTGCTATTTCTTGATATTGCACGTTCTGTTTGCGGTGAGTTTTCACCACTGGATTCGGTGTCACTGCATCTGCGACTTGAAGGAAAACTGGTCGATTTAGAAGGAGAAAGTTCAATAACTGTGTTTATAGTCGATGTTGAATGCTGAGAGCTCGTTTCGTATTCGTCCTCCCCACGACTTGAGCGTCCCTGTTTCCACAGCTCGAGTTCCTTACGTCGTTCTTGGATTGATTTAATACCTTCAAATGAAGGGCTAGGTAGCTCTTCTCGGTGAAATTGTGAGCATTCTTCCAAATGCTTTAACTTTTCTAGGATTGCTTGGCTGCGAATGAGACGGCTCCTTCGATTTTGGTTTTGAGAATCATTTGGCACAGGTGAAGAAGGAAGCATTGTATTGCTTAGTCGGGCAGCTAGCATCGAAATAGAACTGAGCTCCGAGGTGTTTGTAAAATATTGACGTCGCAATGGAGACTTTGAAAAAGATTCATCTCCATCGTGAAGATGATTAGATAATCTCCAGGTATTGCTTCTAGAAGAATTGGATGATGCATTTTCATCAGCACTATAAATGGCACTATCAGTGAAAAGTTCACTCTCCAGCAGGCTTTCAATGGCTTCAAACGATCTTTCATAAAAACTATCGGCTGATGCATCACTGTCTGAAAGAGCCTCAGTTTCTTGATCAATATAGCTCAGATAAAGGTCTCTGTGATTAATTGCCTTTCGGTTTGGCCTGTATAAACTCTTGACTCCCTCCAAGGTATCTTGAGACTCAATACTTAAACTGCAGTTCATATCAGCTATGTGGCTATTGCTTCCAGATAAACTTTCTCCCAATCCGGATGACATTTTTTCATCTGTGGAACTGGCAGAGGTGACCGTGGATGAGATGGACATTACAGAGTTGGGACGCCGATTTAAGCTGTCATTTAGGGCCGACCCTAGTAGTTTAGATAAGGTGTAATCAGACTGCTCGCTCGACTGAGCCAGACGGGCACCAATCTTTGATGTAACGTTCGTCGTCCCTTCACAACTTGCGATGCTCCCAAATCCACTGGACGTCACACTTTCGCAATTCTCGCTATCTGAATCTCTGTCTTCTCGAACAATGTTTCGGAGCTTATACTTCAAAGCTTTTCTGTAGTTACGAGGTAAAACATTAATATTCTTTAGACCGTTTTCATTTTCTCCACTCAGTTTTTCTCTGTTGGATTGAGGTGAGTTATCCTTGTTACCAGCTGATGTTGAAATATTAGGATATGAGCCGAAATTGACAGCCCCCCTCCCTGCATTGGATCCCCCATTCAGCATATTAACTTTGAGACCAGAGAGTCGATTTGTCACACTGAGAAGCATGTGCTTGATAGATGATTTGGAAGGACGGTAAATCTTATGATCAGGGTGGAGAGTATTAATATTATCTATAGAAGTCATGGGTGTTAATTCAGTCGCCAAATCGTCTACATCGTCCACGGTGGCGGATGAAGGAGATTTTTTTCTCATCTGATTATTAAACTTGTTCATGTAGTGTTCCATCTCATCATAGTTAACGTCTGAAGTACTCGGCTTGTCTGATGCAATTGTAATTGGACGATCTGGATATTTTCCATCCCCCCTCAGCCTCGACTTAAAAAGGGGATTCGCCGCATCATCAGAGCTCTTAAGACCTGCTCTTGTCGGTTGCGGTACCGGCAAGTGCTGGCCAACTTGGAAGCTTCGAGGAAGAGAACCGGACTTATTATTGGGAGTAGCCAAATGCTCATCCTGTCAACAAAAAATACGATGTTACAATCACAGTGCCCTAATCGCATGTGTATATATCTATATAAATATACACAAAACTTACTTGTTGTTTCAACCAGACGGCTGGCAGAGTTGGTATATTAGCTTCAGAAGAGGATGAAGAATCCGATGTAAATGAATTGGGGAAAACTCCAGAGTCACCATGTGGAAGTGGCAGGGGATCTTTCACATTCTCATCTGGACCTTGATGATTGGAATCTTTTCTGGAACACGTGAATGAATGTGTATGTCGAATACTCGTTTTCCCTTTAGATTTTACGGGAGAATCCCCTTGCTTATTCCCACGATTATCACTCCTTCGAAAACTACTCCATAGAAGAGATAAAGGGTCATAATGAGCGAAGGGTCCATTCATAAAGCGCCTTGGTGTGAGTGTTGCTTTATTTCCAGGATCTGAAATTAAATTTTTAAATGTATTTAGACATTATTAGCTTCAAGCATATACGTACGTAGTATTAATCATGAGTTGAGAAAAGTTACTCTCAACAGTAAAGCTTATCAAATGAAAAGCTGAGTTATACCTGACACGGTTCGCTGAACATTTTTTGAGGAGAGAATGACATCATCATTCGCCCCAATACTTATATTTTCTGAGCTCATTTCTGCCATATCTGATGACGAACCGATCCCATTAGATGATGAAGCTTGGCTAGCATTACTTCCAGACGAGGTCTTTTTACAATCAACTACAATCTTATTGTCCGGCAGTTCTTCAGTTTCCGTCTCAGAAGCACTCTCTTCTTCATGAACATTCCTTCGTTGATATTGAGTTAGAGCTTTTCGTAAATGAACGAGTCTTTGCTTACTAAGTATTCTTTGAAATTCCCTATTTTGCATGACCAACTGCCCAACAATTTCTTCGACAGATTCCCTTCGCTCTTCTACACTTGGTAGACATTCTTCAACATTTTCCTCAAGCTCGTTTTCTTCGAGACATAAGTCAGTCTGTGATGAAGTCTCTTCTAAAAACTCCCCTTCCTCTTCCCCAATACTTTCAGTGGAATCAAGGGTCATATTTGACGTTCCATGGCTTGGAGATATCAATCCATCCCCTTTCCCCGATTTCCCGGATTGATGATGGTGGTAGATACCAGGTTCTGATTTTCTTCTCCAACCACTTAGCTTTTTAACCTAAATGGAAAAAAAACATTTTTCATCATACATTATTCATCCATCACTCTCTACACTTTTAAATCTATCAGTCGGGCTCTTTTTTCCCATCAGTCTTGATGCTCAAAATACAGTGTTTACAAATATACTTTAAAAATTACAAAATCGAGTCTACTGATGTATAACCACAAAGAATTGCAATACTATTATATCACGCCAGCAGTCAATCGAGAGTTATCTTTCGAAACATTCAGTTTGATTAATTCACTGAGTAAAATCTAAGAATTATATTCTTGCTACCTTGCTCGTTTTCTTCCTTCTAATTTACTTTGATTAATTAGAAGTATCTATTAAAATCTATAGTTGGAACTATGATACTATTTTTATCAAGATTGTGTTTCTTAAAAACTATTTCTTTGTTATAAGTGGTCAGACAATGTTTCAGTCTTTCAAACTATCCATATCATCGGATTGTTTAAAATACACTTTTTTACACACATCTGAAAATAAGCATCTTGAATACATGAGACTTAAAGAAGAAGCATCCACAAGGAATACTAATCTCCTACTTACGTTGGAATAAATTATTTACTAAAAGACTAAACGGGAAAGTTTTCCCTGATGCACGGATCAAAAGCATGGATAATCTATTAGAGCTTTTCTATTTCATGAATTATCGTTTAGAGTGTTCAAAACTTTCATTCACTTCTCTACAGTACTATCTACAGTACCCAGTCAGCTAGGGAGTTGGCTCAAGTCCAGTTTTCGGCATCAGATGCATTCTAAAAGTACGAAACAAAAGACATAAAGCCAACACAATTTGGTACCCCACCCTCAACTTAATGGTCAATTCAGTGGAGACTCAAGCTTGAAAACTGAACTGGTGAAAAGATCCCATTCCCATTGGAGATGATTCATGATAATTCTCCCTCACAACTTGGCATTTTATGAGTTCCTAGATGTTTTAGACAGAAGACTGTCATCCAGCCTGATGGGTCTAGAACCCTCAAATATAAAAGTACTTTGATATTAGCTGCAACAGCAATTACTCTCCGTGGTTGTACATCGTATTATTGAGAATGTTATGCAATATGCATACAATAGATATGAAAGAGACTGACTGACAGGGGTTAGTTTGTTTAAATTAATGGGATACCAATCGCTTTTCCGTGGACCCCGATGGTGGACAACTGGCACTGCTCATTTTACGATCGATCGCCACATCACGCTCACGACTATCTCGACTCTCGCTTCGTTCTCGGGAGCTGTCTGTTGAATTCTTCCTACTTCGACGACCACCGCCGAGGGTCTGTCATAATTATCAAATGAGACAAAATGTAAGTAAATACGAACCATTCTATGCAAACATACATACAGTGGACTAAAATCACAAAATATTGTTCTCGAACAGGGGGATGCTGCTTCGCTCACTGCATCTCAATAAAGGGCCACGTAAAATGTAACTGCCTTGTGTACATTTAATATCTTAAATTATACCCAAAATGGACATGTCTCTGAGTCTATGTACACTAGACTTCAATAAAGTTTATCCGTCTCTCTCTCTCTGACTTTACTCTTTATCTTTTCAGGAAAGGGAGACATCCCCATCATTTTATCAGGAATCTAACTAGGCATTCTCGTTCATCAGTATTTTTATCACTTTTAGACTAAAAGATGAAAGAACATCCCCTCTCGGAGTATTTTGCTGGAAAATGACAAGGGAAATACATAAGGTATTTTCAAATTCTATTTGGAACCAATGTTTCCTTATTTTCGGACTCTGACAGCTTTACAATCTGCCTGAAACTCACAACTCTGATTGAATCGGATGGGGAAAAGTGCCATAGGATATTTTATTATTAAATTCTTTGTGATTTTCATCAAATCCGTCCACATCAAAATCAATACAGCATCAAACACGGTACCTCTTTGGGGCTGAGAATTTCGCTTTTCCTAGCTTTCCGAAGTCTTGCTTTCAAACTGGACTCAGATTTCCTTCGATTCTCCAGTTTCCTCCTTTCCAGATACTCGGGGGCTGAATGTTGTCTTTTCGTTGGTACTTTCTCCGAAACATTTCCTGCTTTATTATCATCATACATTTTTAGCCAATCATAATATACTATTAGGTGTAATGTTACCATTACGTTCAACAAAATGAGAAGATCTGTCCATTATAAAGAGATTCAAGGTTTTCCCTAACACAAGTAAGAAAGGGTGAGAGTAAATCTGTTTTAAATGAAGCAATTTGTATGCCCTCTCCTCAGCATAAGCTAACCTGGATGGGAGACAGAGATAGGGGAAAGGTAATCTGGGGATTGTTGCATCTCAAGGAGTGGTTATCTATTTAAAACATAATAGGGTGTACAAGGGATACATAGGGTGAATCTCAATCGTACGAATTTAATTGCTCCACTGCACGAGATCGAGAGACAAGGTGTTGCTTTTAGAATAATTATATTTGTTGGAAATATACCTTCAGGCCGGTACTGTCCTAATTCCATAACCAATTGACGAGCGTGTGTGGGAATCACGGCGTGATAATTTTCCAGAATCACTCTCTTCAGTTGTAAAGTCCACTCCCGTTTTTGCTCCAGGTTTCTCGCCTATTATCCCCAACCAAATACATCAAATTAAAAATTACACACAATAAAAGGCTTAGGTGGAACCTGAGCTAACAATCATTGCGTGGCATTTTTATAGTCACTAAATTCCACCGAAACAAGTTCATCTCAATCCTTAGCCTAAACAATGTGGAAATCTTGAATCTTAAATAATAAAGAAATTCAAGGCACAAGAAAAGAGTTAAGGCCCTTGGTCTAACAATACAATTATTCATGTTTGTATTCTCTAGTAAGATTAAAATAGCCTTGAGATGGAGTTGACCAGCATTTCATTTGTTATTTATGCTATTTATTCTGTTATTGTTGTAAATTGTGACGTTAAGTTGTATGCTTAACCACACAAGTTTATGATGCCATTCCGATCTCTTTGTTCGAGTAATCGCCTATCTTACTAACCATCATAAAACAAATCATTAAGTATACACACAAAAGGCAATAAGCCCACATACATACCTGGAGGGTACATTGTAGCCGTGGATTATCGAACGGAATAACGTGGAAACTCAAGGGCTCTCCTGGGACGCTTTCGATCAGCATAAGATTCGAGCACTGTTCATTTCACACAAGAAAGTTTGATTAGATTTACTCCCTAAATATTATTATACGCCTGTTCGTGAAAGCCTCATTCAGTCAGGGCTACGCTCGCCTTCTTCTTCGAGCATATAAATTATATCTCATTGCATTTTGCGAGAAATGGACCTGACATTGAATACAAAGGGGGAGGGGACTGGAAATTAATGGCCATCGGCCACACAGAAAGAAAACTTTGATAAGATTCAGCAGGTTTTCCTTCCCTCTTCTGAAAGCCTTGCTGTGTTTTTCTCTTACTTTGTAATTGTGCCTTTCAAGGTTTCAAAACGTGTATATAGAGTGTTATCACCCTCACTCTAACACTTGGAACAGCTTACAACTGAAAACGTCAATCCTACTTGGGATTAAATTAACGAATTTTATTGATAAAAATGACCAGGAAACAAGTTAAGAAAAAGCTGAATCTAGAAAACGCCTTCCAATACCAGCTTCCAATCTTTCAACCATTCGGAACTTCAGAAAAGCTACCCACAATCAATTTTCATTACGTTTCATCACATTCAGAAAAAATACAAGATCGAACCGAACTCGAAAGAACCTCGGAAGACAAAAAATCACATCCAGTGAGAAAAATATTCCGCTTAAATGAACAGGGTTTTTATAAACAAGAAAACATTGGACATCTCCTGAATTCTTTTTAATGATAAAACCAATACTTCCAGGCTAGCCAGATTCCATAAAAGATGAAGCGATTGGATTGGATTTGCTGGGACTACTCATAAACTCATCGTTTCATTGCTTTTATTATATTTCCGTTTGTTTGGAGATGACAGAAATTCAGCAGTCTCGTCAGGGCAGCAGATGTGTATTAACTTAATCTCCTGATACAGAACCCACTACTACTGGCAACTGCAAGTAATTCTGCAGATTGCTCCGTTATATATTTCTTACCATGATATGTGTCTTATAGCAGAGAATTCCATCTTCTTTCTTTTTTGTGATGAGTAGCATCTTATCGAATAGGAAGACGTGCCTAAGAGCTTTGGCACCATGGGCCCGAAAGGTTCCTTCCGCACACAATTCTCCATAGGTTGTCAGGTCCTCACCCTAAAATTTCGTGCAAAGTAATTACATTATATCAGAGTCAGTTGAATATATCTGGATCATTTTCTGGTGATCAGTTGATGGACTAATAAGTTCACCATGCATCTGCAGGGCGTTCGATGACCCTAGTAATTTAATTGACATCTGGCAAACTGCCTTTGTATCATAATTTACTGCTTCGATTTATCAAATCACAACTTTTTTTCATAATAAACTTTTGAAAATGGACCACAGAACTTGAATTCATCGAGGGTGAAAATTGCGACCACTAAAGTCAAGCTTTTGAACTCGTTGCTCTTAAATTGGACTCATGTACCAATGAACATAATAATATTCATAATGCCGTTGAAATATGAATGCTCGGCTCATTATATAAATATACTTAAAAAAACACGGAATCTGTCCATACCATTCATCAAAGACAAGCTTAAAAGGGCACACTTATTTAGAATCTTTAGGATCTAACGGTCCCTGTCAAATCCTTCAAAATGCAAATCATCTTTGCCAAAACCAAGCTAGACACAATATTTTGGCTCCAACTAAACTGAACTTAAACATGAACACTGAACAGGCATATCATGCTATCAACTCTTGCGGAGTCTAGTTTTGCTACGGTGTAACTCTAAATTATGAAGAGGGAGATGGTATTGAATTATCATAATTCTGTTTATCGAGATCTAAAAATTGATGAATATTTGTAATATTTAGTTGCTGGACTAAAATTGGCCAAATGTCTTTGGATTTTCTCATGAAATAGCTCACATATCTGAATCCTTTTGTTCCTGTTCATGAATCATATCTAGATATCTAGTGCATGAAGATATACAAATGTTGAGGCATGAACTATGAAGTATGAATAATGGAAAAGGACGGCATTTATGAACATTTCATGTCAAATTCTTAAATTCCATTAACCAACAAGATGAATGCAATTTCCATTAACATTCAACAGGGGCGTAAGCCATCTAACTAATCCTTCCCATAGCTTACGAGTTAATTAATCTGTATGGCTTAATACCCTTTCGGCTAACAAACGGGTAAGGAACCTTCGGAACCACAATAAAGTGAGCCATATGTAAAGAGATGGGATATGCATTATTAAATGACTCACGTTTAAATTCCAACCCGTCAAGTTCATGATCATCAGCCCTTCATTTACTCATGGATATTTCAAATCAGCCATTCAACTCTGACTCTAACATATTCCTTGATAGATTTCATTCAACATTTTACCCTCTAATCTTCATATCGTATGCGTGCATACTTAAGTAAAACAGGTACTCAAGAACTGAACCACCACCAGAGCAACGAAGAACGAAAGACCTTCAAGCATGATCATTTCTGTCAGTCTGAATTAACAATGGTCAACATGTGAGGAAAAGTACGTTTCATCCCTTACTCGGCTGTCAAGATATTTAAATTTGATAGAAAAGTTTTATAAATAGGAACATGAAGTCTGAATTTGATATTTGAAACTACAAGCCCTCTCCTGTATTAGTTTTGTGTGCTCATCTTCAGGCCAACTGAGAAGTACCCTTTGTACACTAGCATCATTATTCATGCTTACTTCCACCAAGATTTGTTGAAATATTTATAAAAAAAAGTCCCACAAAGTAAAACGGTATTTCATCTTCATCTCTAGATAATTCTTACCTGCCATCCATACAACAAGGATTGGATCTCCTGGACCCTCACGGCGTGCTCGTGTCTTCTTTTCATATCGTTGATGTGATGAGCGATATTCGTCATGGCTGACAAGGCTTCCACAATCGTCTCATAACCCTCCGCCCCGTGGTCATAGTGCTTCACGATATTCTAAATTCAAATCAACCACAACACTCTTGTCAGCATCAATAAAACCGTATAATATTTCAACTCATCATCCCCAAGAACAAATCAACCTACTGACATAGAAGCCATAGCCCATTCACAAGCTCACGCATTCCCATTCATTAGCTTTTAAAGTGATCATTGTGTTGTCTCTTATCCCTTTTTCGAATTCAATTGACCGTGATTTCAAAAAAATTATAAAGAGACTTGATTATTGAACATAATGTGGGCAATGAAAGAATCAATTGATTTCACAATACCTACATACAAGACCGACAAAAAACTTTTTTTTTTCTAAGACATCGAATTTCATTAAATACCAATGATGATGACATCATTGTAAATAAAATAAAAACTAAACTTGGAGCATGAGTTTTAAAATAAATTCACCGTTCACCTCCTTTGTTGATAAACGCTACATGAGTGAAACGTGACTAGCTTGTTCCGATTATTAAATCGAGGGGATCTAAATAACACAATATAGTCCTCGACCGACAGAACTATGACACTGCATGCACTCTCATATATTCATGTGACCCATCATCAACTAGTTAACATCCTTTTCACCCCGGTTGGTCATTAGCTCTGTTTTACCTTCTAGGGTACACTTCAGTCCGCTGATAATGGTGACTTGGCATTGGCTTGAGGGTAGTAAATTATTTTAATGGAAAAAGTCATCATTAAATCAAATACCTGAAGTAATAAATGGTACTTGAGGATACGCTGTACAGGTTTGAGGAGATACGAGCCCAATGGTAACGAATGACCTGAGGATGCTTGTCGCTCGCGGAATGACTTCGCCGACTGTTCGTGCCGCATCATCTCCGTCAGGATGGACATCGTTCTGTTTTAAAATATCATAATAATTTTAATCCAACATACTTACACACACTTTAAAAAGTATAGACAATAATGTTTACTACAGTGCAAAGTGAGTAATGACTACGATGAGCCGTCTCCATTATAAATAATCTTTTCTCATCAATTTAACCTCCCGTCTATCTCTGCCTTTAAAAACTAAAAGCAAGATAGAGTTTTCATACTCACATTCATAATAAAACAAGTTTCCTCTGCACATCTTTACTACAGGCGTATAGTGGCAATAATGCGTAATGACAGACTGGTAAACAGTAAAGTGGGACATAAAGCCAAGAAATAATAATTAAGGCGTATCTAACTGTTCTACACGGCTAGAGCTAGATGCTCTAACATAGACATATATGTAATTGATGGACAGTTTTCACTTAACTACGAGTAAGTGACACATAATAAAAGTTTAAATCACATCAAGAGAGAATACAATGTAGAATACAATTAGCAAAATGAACTCTACAGGATCCCTCCCTGAAGCAGAAGATTAATTGTCAGAGCTATTTTAAAAGTGCAAGTTCCTCTCTCGAGTCTGTGCGTCTTCTTCAATTTCTTACTGTAAAAAAACGAAGGTTCCAAAGTTCCAACTAACTTCCATTCATCAAAAAAAATTCTCCATTCTAAAGCCCTCAATCAAATCCTATGATACTGTACAGACTAGAAGTGATCTGACAACATGGAGAAATGGCAAACAAAATATCGAGTATCCGTTCTATCGGAGACTAGCTATTTTATCTTAATAATTGTTTTTTATATTATCGTTTTTACAGGTCTAGAAACATATCCTTAAGTTCTGGGTAACCATTAGATTTATACATACAAGTTTTTAGACCCCCTGCACAGCTTGAGGATGAGGATTGAGTTTTAAGTTACCAACACAATACTTATTATAAGATGAAACTGATCCAAGCTTCCTTCCCATGATCTTTTCATGTCTACATTCGACCATGATATCTCTACAAATACAATCTACTTTAGATTCACATTTCAGTCTTATCACGTAGATTTACGGTTTAGATTTGGGATCAGTTTTCGAAAGCAGAAAAAATAATCCTTCATACAGATTATGACAATAGGCCAACCCGCCCCAAGGATACGACATGACAATGACAACCCTTCGCCTTCCTGCCCGGTATGCTGGGGAGAACATGCTCGATTTCGTGGTCCTTGTCTCCGATAACAGAAATAACTTTGGGAGCATCACAGCATCCATTATTCATTAGGATTATTAAAGAGTGTAAGGAATATATTCATTTTAAATTACCAACTAGTGAACTTTTCTAGTCTCAATGAACTCAGTCTTAGTAGTGAACTTTATTTTAAATTTCTATTTTTTGCAACATCATCATTTCCTTAGCTCGTCAAATGCAAATCAACATTTTGTATTTTCTTCAGCTTCAGACTGATTCATGTCTCCAGTCTCCGTAGGATTTCGCAAATTTTATGCTCGAATAACCATAAATGCATGTCATTCTTCATCAAAAACGAAGTCAATTGTCATCATGTCATTCTAACTCCCCTAAGTATACGCTACCCGTGATCCTCAGCCTCGACATATTTACTTTTTCACTGAGTTTCAATGCAGTACTTGTTAATATTTTATGTGTACGAATTTATGGTTATGCCATTATACCAAGGCTCTCTATTCTCTCTCCTGAGACCATCTTACTAATTACTTAAGCTCATCAACCTCCTAGTCCCAGAGGCTACGAAGTTTATGAAGTAGAACACCCTAGTCTTGCGTTACCTTTTATATTTAGCATTTTTTCTTGCTTGTACTTAACTTTTCTCAAGTTCCATACGGCCCTGGCGATACCAATGAAATAGTACGCTTGATGACTATCACAATGCTAGCTTTATATAGCAAAAGGTGGGGAGTAATGTCAAAATAAAACCTCAAAAGGGTGAGAACTGAGAACATAGAATCCTAAATTTTGAAATGAAAAATCCTTCCCCTCCCTTGGGTGTCTCTGATGTCGACGTCAGACGGGGTTCACAAAATTCCATTCGAACACTGAAAAGCAATCAACTCTCTCATTAAGCTCATGTCGTTCTGTTCTGCCGCATAGCTCGACTGTGTCTACTAAATTCGAGCCGAGACTGCATTATTCAATTGAACTGGCAACTTTAACTGGCTACAAACTCCAGAATCCTATCAGCACGTCCGAAGGGGACAAAAGCACATTGTAAATCCGGGATAGGAAATATAATTTAACTGAAGGTGTTTTATACCTACGAGTCATTAAAAACATAAAACACACTCCACGTACTTGCTCTTTGTTTAATAGCCAACCTGTCATTTACACCCTGTGCTCAATAAAATTACAGGATCAATTGTTTACGATGGTTTCACACCCTATACATTTAATCCACCCTGCTTTCCCTCTCATACTCATTTGTATAGAATCTTACCCAAACCAAAACAAGGTAGAGAAACATCTTCCTAAAATAATCCAGAAAACCCGTATTTCTTTTTGAACTTTGGAATTGAAGATTAAATCCCCACACCCTAACCCTTTATATGTACTAAGGATTAGGATTTTCATCCCAAGGGCATCCACACTTCCGGAATAATGAATGCAAGACTTAAAAGCTCATAACAAGATGGATGCATTTTAGAAATTAAAAACTCCATAGAAGGTTCAGAAATTAACCCTCTGGGGACGGATAATATTTTAGTTTAAAAAATTCAATATTTACAGAATCCAATTTCAGTTCCATCGGATATGCAACCCTTTTGTAATATTTTAGCTTATTTTTTAAACTCCAAAAGGTACTGTGCCTGTTCCCAATAGAGATTTATGCACACAAACCAGATCCGCATGAATGGCACACATTTTAGTACATCGGGCTAATCGTGCAAATATTGACGGAAAAATAGATGTGGCGTTAACAAACTTCCCTTTATCTTACTTCAAGCCCAACATAAGCCCATGCAAAATCACACCTCATAAATATCTTCAGGTGAGGATTCGAGATGATGCTTATGAGCATACGAGAACATTAAGCATTGCCAAATTGAACTTCATAGATTAATTTCCTCGCACGAAAGAGCAATTTCATGTTTTACTAATTAACGTAGTACATGAACTCTGGAGTATATTTACCATTATCGACTCTAATATGCCAGAGATTGTAACTACACGAACATTGCAAGCATACATATAGAAGCTTGCTAAATTCAATATTTTTTCTCTTACAAAATAAAATATGCCATTAGCAAAATTTCCGGAATATCTATGTAAATGTTTGAGGACCGTGGCGATTTTTTTCGAAAATGAATTGACTTGTTTTAGCATAATAGCTCAGTAGGTAGCAACCTGACTCAGCCCAATGTAAAAGACCGAAATTCTACACTACAGTCAGTCGAATGATGAGATACTAATTTCCCCTCAAATTATTACAATTAGGATTTTAGCATTCAAAGAGCCAAATATTACAACGTGAAAAAACTGGTGTAGAATAGTAGAATCTACTCCGAAAGGCTTCAACTCAAGGCAACTAATCGTAGGTCACTACCACACGGCTGGGAATCTGCAAGCTCACGTTTTATTCATCTTGAGCCAAGCAAACGTGGGAAGACCTACGCATAAACACTGGCAACCGACAAACTATTCAAAATCACATTAGGCAGTGTGTGATTGAAGTAAAACATTCGAACCTATGATATTTTTTCCCTACTGCTCTCATATGCAATGAAACAACCTGCAACTCGTGTTACAAATACATTTATTGAACAAGGTATAACAATAAAATGGCACTTCGTGCTAAACGAACGAACTCCAAAATCTCAGATTTGAGAAGATAAAATTGCATTTCAAGTGCAAGAAAGGCAACAACCTCAACAAATCATGAATTAAGCTTTCGTCTATTGAGAGCGAAGCTTCGTGATCTGTTTGAAAATTTTGTAATCTTCCGTGGTTCTGAATATCACGCTCTGCATTCCGGTAATAATTTTTACACCTTGTATGGGCACCATTGAGAACGAGGAAATTAAATCAAAGTTCACACTTCCAAACTGCTACAATGATCATGCCACTTGATTCCAAAGAACCGAACCTGGTAACTAAATACAAAAACCATACAAGGAGGTAAAAGGTTGAGGATTTGCAAAAAAAATATTGTGTAAGACTCAGCTGGAGATCGGCTCTTCAAGTGAATAATAACTTCAGCTACTTCATTAGACATGCATAACAGCAAGAGACTGAACATTTAAGTACATATTTCGGAAGATTCACAAATGTTAAAGGATTAACCGCCCATCTCATCATATGAGCATCTTTGAAGTAAAACTCGTTAGCAAAGTTGTTTACCACAGAAAGTAAGTTAAAAAAATGTTTTGCGAATGCTAAATCTAACAAGATGTGCTTTGTATATCTATGGGAAAAAATATCTTAAAGAGGGTGACTCATCAGCACTGACATTGACATTAGCACTGTATAGAACTTCGCTTTAGGTCTCCTGCTAGATGTTGATGATGAGATAAGTTTGCAAGGGGACATTTGCCAGATCAGACAGACAGACAGTATTATCTACTGATTTCCTCCTCTAGATTGCATAGAACACAAAGGAAGAGTTGGAACTATTACGAATTACGATGCTATGCCAGAGATGCATTTTCGTCTGTAAGGATGAAAGCCCTTGCAAAAACTGCAATGTCACTGAAATGAAGATAATCAAAGCCACAGAAGCCGCAAGGAGAACTAATCAAGCAGCAGACAGGAGAAAGGATGAAACCGAAGATGAATGAAATCTTAAGCCTCTTCCAACTATTAACTCCGTTCCATGTTTATTTATACACATGCAGCGTATGCAGGCAACCACTGGGAAATACCGATTAGTTGCACTATGAAGGCTGATGTTACAAACTTATTTTTCCCAAGTGAAGGAGCTTCTAAAGTTATTAGGAGGATTAGGAAACTGGCAATACAGTGTGTTTCGATAAGCTCTTAGCAATAAAGCCCCTCGACTAGACACAAAGTTTCTCGGCTGAGGAGTCTCAGTCTGAGGATGAGAGGTGTCTTATATGTACTTCCGTATAACATAATCTGCACAATCGTCTTCCTATTGTATAGAGAATCAGGACTAGGGATAATGAACTTACCGGGGATAATTAGTGCAATATTGAGTATAGATTGAAAATCCTTCATTCTTCGTCACGAAGCACCTAGCAACACCAACTGGATTCAGTCCACAGCCTTCAAGTCGGGTAAGGAATTCACTGCAAAAAAACATCGCATGTTATGATTTACGTGTGAAATTTGAAGAAAAAATATTTGCTAATCCCAGATATAGTCGCAAGAATAAAATAAAATAAACTCTTGCCTTACCTATTAAACTTGTGAATTTCTTCTATATTGCTGAACAGTTCTCTGATGTCATCAAAAACCAACGTCTCCTCAGGCTGCTGTCTCCAGTAATCTAGGTAACCCTGGAATACAAATAATGAACCAATGATGAGCTTCAAGTTCACATTAATTAAGAAACCTCCGATGCAAAGTTTCCCAACAAGGATTTTGGATTTCCTCATTCATCTGATTATAGAGTAATTTATCTGACATTGAGAGCAGTTCATTAAATCCCATTTGATTTACAAGTAGAATAAAAACGAAACGAATCTAACCAAATAAGATGATTACAAACCACCAACATAAGCAATCATTGCTTATCTCCAAATAAAAATAAAGGGGTTGCCTCCAATAACTTCCTACACTCTATATGTAACAATGCAAACAAATCTCAACAAAATTACATTGGTCGGATGTTGGATCCTAATATTCTTTTAGTATTCATAGGATTTCTTTAGTCAAATGATCAGGGGATGAAGGTTTACATTCAGGATCGATGGACTGTGTTTCATAACAATCACACCCTCGGGACCCATAAATCCCGTTGAATTCAATTTCCCAAATTACAGACTCGTCTACTACTATCAACTAACAAATTTTGCGGGTTCAATTTCGTATTGAGAACTTCAAAAATGGACAGGGTATCATTTCTTCATATTAAACTTTATCCGTTCACTCTGAAATCTGAAACTAGCCGAGATTGGATAGCACAAGGGAGACCTACAATAATTTTTTTATCCCATTGAAAATTGAAAGCAACGGGATGCTTTAATCAAGGCCTATCCAGGCAGTCTGGGATGGACAATACATAGAAAACATTCCTATAAGACGGAAGTCGGAAGTATCCTCATTTTATTAAAGATACAACTTCGAAGTACATAAAAAACTCTATTTAGAACATAGTTAGCAAATCTATCTCTCTTCCTCTGAATGACTCTTTGTCTCTTGCAGACAGAGGCGAGAAAAAAATTATACAAGATGAAGCTAATGTTGAACCGTAGAAAATTAGTCTATCGTTTCTCACTATTTTTTTATACCAATCTCTATGCATTGCATTAGGCTTTAGTTGTACTCTAGCAGTAGGAGATAATTTCTCCAGTGAATTTTTTACACCATCCACTTGACTCTGGACACTTGATAAAGTGGCTAGAGCGCTGGATGTGATCTGAGATTTCAAGATGACACGTGCAGAGCGTGTAAATGATAGATAGAACCTTTTTTAGCAGGATTTTTATACCCTATATAGTGGCTTCCTCAACCCTTGGTGTTGGAGCTTGGCAACATAACCACATAAAATAAAAGACACCATGCCATTACACATAGACTATTCATTGTTATGAAATAAAGCCATGCCCTACCCCAGCCTATTCTTCCTCTTGTAAATAAATATCACATCCCTCTGCATAAATAAATCAAATCACACCGGAATCCAAAATTACATTTGCTTCACTTCACGTGCAGAATGCAAACCAAAATGCAGCAAAACCAGCTCAGGCTCAACTTATTCAACATTTTAGAGCACTCAAGGATGGTAAGCATTTGGAGCTTGGACTCGAACCAAACCAAAGCCACTTCCTTCCTTCCGTACAATAGAAATCCATAATGTATCTGTTACCGTATGACAATATTGCTTAAAGAGATCCAACCTGTCATACAGTGGCTCATTTATGCTGAAGCTTTTAACTACAAAAGCCACAATAAGTCAAACCCGAAACCTCGGTGTATTTTCCTGGCTCTACAGAATACATTGTAAGGCAAGGAAAATCCTAATTACTCTTGTACCATGATTATTAGAAGTTGAAAGTAAAATGATGTTTGTTTCCATCCTGGAGAGGGGCCCAGCAAGAGACATTATTTCAACCATAAAAATTCTAACCCCGTCCTAACCCCAGACTGTCGCATTAACTCAAAGGCTTTCAAACGGAAAGTCGAAATGGCTAGGAGTTCTAATCTGTGTTCCTGGAACGCCATATTTTTTTAAAATATGGGTCTATCCCCTCCCTTGTTCAACGACTTTATGTTTTGTCAGGATAATTTATCTTGAAAGAGGTCCGTGAGACGAGATGATGTCTTGTGTCTTATCAAGATCTTGACAAACCTTCTTCCATGTGTCAAGTTAAGTTCATGAAACGACGCCGTACTTGAAATTCTAGAATCCCTCTGCTCTAAAAACTTCACTCGAACTAAAGCAAAGGGAGAAGAGGATATTCTTTAATGTAGACCATTTAACCAACTGGTTTGATTATTGGAGAACAAATCTGAGAAAATTTCTTTCAACTTGATCTTATCTTAAGGAAAGACACTATAGGCGATTTGTCAAATATACATGAAAGCTATGCACTAGACAGACGTCATACGAACAAATCATTTTGTATTCCAATCAATCCATTCTTTTTGGTGTGGTTGATGATGCCAGTCAATAACGGCTCTCTCACAGACTCAAAGTCAAAGATCAAAGTTTAAGGCACTCTTACTCTTACTGCACTCTTCCCTCAATAACTCATGTCATCTCTGAAAGGAAAATCTTTGCTAATTTGGATTCACTGCAGGGCAAATTCACCTTACCATATCCATCTCGATACAAAAATAATCAAACCCTGCCTATGGTCAAGGAAACTGCCTCGTCTATCAATCAAATAGATTCTCTCCCGTCCATTTGCCTACCACCAAAAAATACACAAAGCAACCACCAATATATCAAACTTATTCTAAGAGCATCATTGAATAACACTATTCCTCTCCTTACAAATCTAATAAGATAAATTTTCAATAGGAAAAGCTCAATTATGTTACACCCGTTCGGCTCATCATCCCCCACCACACCACCGCCAACAAAATGCCAAACCGCAAAGAGAGATTAATAAAACTAACAGAACACTATACCTTCCTCACCAAAGATTTACCTTACCCTAGTCATGCTATACACTGAACATATTGGATTAGATTACAATTTACAATGTATACTTTTCCCCACCGCTAAGATAACATTGAAACGCAGAAGCAACAACACGCAACAAAAGCAATTCAATCCAATCCGTCTAAGCAGACAGATGGATGGACATAAACCAATCTGATAGTCGACTCTCTCTATTCAATTTTCAGACACTGGGCCCTCTAATTAGTTTCTGGTTAGCCTGCACAGTTACATTACAACTTATCCGCCAAACTAAAACTAAGAGGAACAAAGATGATCGATTAATATTCAGTCGGACCCACCTAAACCTTAGTAGGAGGTGATACAGGACGCAAGAAACCACTTCTCATTCTAATTCTACTGCGGAAGAATATTTTCTGTAACTTATTTCACCATTTCCCTGCATGAGAATCGAGTAGAAGAACTACATCGTTTGCAAGGTTATTGTTAAACACAAAACACCATGCAGAAATGCGGTATTTTTTGCTGACCATCGTATCACTACGGTATCTTGAACGCATCATGAAACTATGTTATGTATTCCAAGCCAATAAGTAAATTATTAGCTTGGCATGTCAAGTACAAATGCAATAGTCAAGTCGATCATCCCTTTGTGTATGAGGTAATACATAATACCTATGTTATTATCGTAGAATAAACCGCTATAGAATTTACAACCCGTTCACTACGTCCATGGGGATAAATATTAGCCAAATTGGCAGTGGCAATAATGTAGCACTGCGATGGAATTATGTCTTACAGAGTCTTATATTAAATTTTGATAATGAATTATTCATGCAAGCTGATATAAATCAATCCTCGTAGAAGCAGTAGTCTCCCAGACAAAAAAAAATTAAAAAAAGACAACTATCATCAATAACAATTTCGACCACCATATGTAACTGTCTGTCTGGGACTTTTTATTTGCTTATTAAGGACTCCTATGAAATTGTATTATGCATATGTAAAATTCATAAGAGAGATTCATAGGTAATTAGCTTTAATAGAAATACAATCGATTATTCAGATTATTGCTATTAAGAATAGTTTTAATCTATGGGTGCGCATTCTAATTAAATTTCTCATCATTCAAAACGAAAGGACCAAGAAGTATGGCAGGGAGGGTGAAAAACTCGGCATCTTGAATTAAATAGAAACGCATACGTGTATTCGAATTTGGAAGATGAAGAAGCCTCCCGTCTTATAAGACGATGCGATGTGAATGGAAACTTTATTTTATCGACCTGAGAGACACTCATTCGCATTCTTGTATGGCATGAACCCAGCAGGCAGTCCTGACCTGCCGTAAGGGTTTCGTACTTGAGGACGAGGATTCGAGACCAGTGCGTCCTATTGTTATAATACTCTCTTCCCTGTTTCATTTTACAACACAGCGCATCGGGTGCATCAATCTGTCTTTCTAACTTTTCCCAATTGTACTTTCACACAGACTGACTGTGACCGAATCTATCTCACACAGTTAGGGAGTTTACAAGGAAATAAAAGGTTTCCTCAATGGGATCCCCAATAAATTACTATACTAAATCATTGCAGCTCCGAGGAGGGTTCCTCTCTCTTTCTCTACTTGTATGCATTAGTACTAGGGTCCAGTCTTTATGACCTAAAAGGAAAAGTTAGTACATACTATAAACAAGAACAGAATAAGATGAGGGAGAGATGATTATATAACACGACCTATGTGTCCTTTTTCGATTTTTCTACTAGTTTCTACAGCAAATAGTATGTGAATAGAATCCTCGAATATCAATTTGGTTGGTTGGATGAAGTCCCTAAAAATCCAGTTAGCCTACTGCTGTTTCCCATCTTCCAGATCTCATCCAACTTGTACATTTGTTCCCACTTGAGGTGGCTTGGATGGTCCTCATGTAATAATAAATAACTTTTGTATGAACTTCTTGCACGGTTCGTTCGTAAAAGTGTGGCTATATTCGGTGTGGTGTGTATTGTGTAGACAGAATACATCTAATAGTAGATGAAATCATTACATATAGATAGATGGAGAGAGACAGACAGAACAGATCTTTTCCTAAGAGATCTCCCCCTTTTCTATGCTGAAACTGAATTCTTCATCGACTTTTCAAGCTTCTTCTCCTTTATGAACTCCACGGTTTTATTCGTAAGACATAAGGGTGACTATATACTACGCCTTGGGAGCAACTTCGACTCGCTTCCCCTTATGTTCGAAACCTTGGCTGCTCGGGATTCCTTGTCTTGTTTCTTATAGTATTATATTTATTCGAGCTTCCAAAAACTTGGTGAATACAACTTCCCTTCAGTGAATTCAGAAATCGTTAGCTCCATTCCATGTACATTTTCATACTTCCTCAATTTATATTTCTTTCCCCTTCTCGTCTCTAATTTTCTTCAACTCATCACGACCAACCATAACAAAGTCCATGAAATTTCCGTATGTTTCCCAATCTAATGCCATACAAGTACGTGCTATGTTGGTAGACCCATGTGTTACATTCAATTAGTGTAAGTATTGTGTACAGGTCCACTTAAGTACTGAATATTTTTCAAAAAAAATAATGTACCATGATTGACTGACTCTGACAACCCTACTGATCCCCACGATCCCCTGTCAGATAGGCACGAAGGTCAAGTCTTTACAAGAGTATCATATATCACAATGTCATGGAACGGTACTCATGGCTTATTGTTAAAAAAAACAAAAAGTTTTGCTCCGGGATCGAATTAAATATGGAATACAATATTTTCATAGTTTGCATTCATTCAGGAATAAAGATGAAGCTGTAATGGATAGATTTTGAAATAAAAAATAAAACTTTCCAGTATTATTATATTTTGACTTGTTTCTGTGAGCTCCAAAATATTATAGCTGATTATTAATTAAAAGCTAGAAAACAAATTCGACAGAATGTAATTGTCAAACGAATTTTATGTTATATTCTTATTATATCCTGAGCTTTATTTATGCTTTCTCTTCAATAAAAAAAGGAGGAAACGCGCGACTGAAGCTAAAATAGGTTAATTAAAGTTATGCGTATTTTTTAATCATAACAAATTTATGACAAATATATTAAGAAAGCTTTCTCGCATTAATTTATGAAACCATACAATACAATTAGCTCTGCGGAAGAAGGTGAATAGTCTTTCTAATGTATTCTGGAGTCAATAAAAATAATTGGAGACAAATCACATATGCCATTTAAAATAAAATAATAAAATCTTATTGTCCTGTAAATTAGTATCAATAAAAATGAAATAGATTCGAAAACTACTATTGAGAATCTTTGAAAAATATTAATTTCTCAATCTGGATCTTTTGACCTCGTAATCTAATAGATTATTCATACAAAGGAACAAGTTACTTACACACAATTTTCACACGTCAAACATATCATATCACATAACTCAATTTTGTGCTTACACTAATCTAAATTGAATTTGACAGCAAATCATCAGAGTCTAGGCAAGTATATCAAACCATTTAAATTCATTCCATTTATCAAGATTACTTTCAGTGTGATGTTCTAAAAGTCAACGTTCCTTACATATAGCAAAAAAAATCGGAACAGGAATCACCAAAAGCAGAAAAACGAGCCCAACTAATAAATTCATGAATGAAGCCATAACAGACATTAGATTACAGAGAGTGACTGTGAAGCACGAATTCCACATAAACCAACTAGATTTCATAACATCATAATGCAATTAATAGTTCGTTCCGGTCAAAGATCGTTTCCATTTACGCCAGCATAGCATTTCCAAATCACCAAAGTGCATTATGTGCAATACCAACTGTACATCACAACGAACAAGTGTTTATCTTTATTAATGACACGGAAATTACGAGAAAGAGTTAAACTCCTTGAACACATACTCACACATATTGAAAGAAGACATTTAATCTGTAATCTCACTGTCGAAATACTGAATCATGGTATTATATCATCAATAGCCTCAAGATTATCTGCTCAGTCGTACGATATCATATCAAGTTGGAATTTCAAATAATACTTATAATAATAATCCGTACTCGACTATATAATAGACTGACTCAGGCTAATCGGAAACTTTGAATATCTGATTGATGAATACAAAATTAAAGGACCCTTAAGCCTTTCTCCATGTAAATCCAAACAATTTCCATTTCATCCTTATACGCCCAGCCGCAATGAGTTCTTGATGCACTTAGTGGTACAAACAAATACATAAAAACTGCATGGATGCACAGGCTAGGCAGATGTATTTTATTGATATTCATTTACATATCTACGTGTGTGCTGCCCATCTTACTTACAAATAATCCTTCACTTTTCAATTCTAATAATAACAAGTTTATAAAAGGCTGTAGGGGTAGCGATATTTATATTCAGTTTGTGCCCTACGAGAGGAGTCGTCTATCAAAAAGTTCGAAAAAGAAATTAGGTCGGTGAGACATAGAATATATTAATAAGCTCAGGTATTACACGTATTTACATATTTTTGTAGCCAAACCCTTCTACCTGTCGTCTCGATTCTAAAGATTCTAGATTTAAAAAAATCTATAGTAAATCCTATTCTAAAAAATATTACTGAAAATGACACGCTATGACTTGCCCAAGACCCATGAAGATGAATTGCCAATATGAGGCGGCTTGGTCCGTTGGTCGACTTGTCAAGTCAACTCTGTTAAGCATCAATTTCAGTTTGACTTTTATTCTTCTACATTCCTACGCATGAAAGCAGCGCACATTTTAAGGACTTCTTTGACAACATGACCTGCTCTGAGTTCGAAGAAACAGACCACAGTCACCATAAAAATGGGTCGTAAAGAAACCATTCAGTAGTTTAGCTTTGTACAAAATACATCTGTATGAGCCGAACTGTTTTAAGGGCTTAAATCTCCAAGGATTTCTGCTTCATTCAATGAAGCTACTCGGAGGGCTAAAGAGGCCTTGACTCTTGACAGGAAATCATGGATCGGATTGGAGATTTTAGATAGACAGATATGGACCTTTTGTCCAGATCGTTGTGTATTGAGTTGGTCACGCTATTAAGCTAAGGGGACAAAAGTCAAGAAGGCTCCTTTTAAGCCGACAGAAGACATTCTGACGGCGGTCAACTAATACTAAATAGCGAATCTCTTTAAACTAACGATCCTTCAGAAAGGCTGGACAGACAAGACATAACTAGTGACTAGAATGGTATTGTTAGTTCAATTTAAATGATGGATCTCATCATTTCGGCCCTAAACCGATCAAGAAAACTCATTCCACGTCTTCCTTGATCTCATATATAGTAAAGAATGAGCAATCAAAGTAACTCTCCTTGTCTCACGATACTAAATCATACTTAAATCTCTGTGGTCTGTGACATCTAATTTACATTTCAGCTCCATATCTAACATTCATTACGTGAATAATAATTACTCTTCACATGAACAAAGGGAAGATTCAGATCTTAAATAAAGCATCTTATATGCCTTCGAATGCAGTGAGCTTCTGGATTCTGGAGCTAGCTCATTTACCGCACCCGTCATAATGGATTCTTGGTTATCATATCCCAGCAGGGAGGAACCCCTTCTTGATTAACCTTGTAGATATTCACCCCGCTAATATCGTAAAACTAACAAAAAACCAAATCATAATTTTTCATTCCCTGGTTAGCAGCTATCGTGCTCGTGAGAAATGAGACAAGGTAGTAATTACAAAGCAGATGACGGGACAAACAACCGAGTCATTTTGATAAGTTGGAAATGAAGGGTGCAGCCACAATCCGCATTAATTAATTTTTCCATCTTTCCTATTATTTTGAGAGATACAAAATCTACAATATCGGAATACCGTTCAAGTTCAGCTAATGTTTTTTTTTTACTTGTAATGCTGCAACCTTTGCAATCATTGACTGATATAAAGCTCACAGAGTGTACTTGATCCTACTATTAAATTAAAAAAAAGTATCTATCTGACTGATGGTTACAGTTCATATTTCAAGAAGTTGCCGCTGCATAGCATGAATCTTCAACTTGACATGATAGAAGGAATGTTCTTTCTTCTTAATGCATTCTTCTCGTCTGACGTGTGGTGTTTTACAAGGCATTTGCTTTAATAAAAGAGTAAATCCATCAATTGGATGACTTTGGCGTTAAATCCATGTCAAGGAAGAGATGCCTGCGTCCAACCTACCACAGAGACAGACAGATATTCTAAAACACAAATCAGTTCTATCTAACGCTTTGAAATTACTAATCTATAGTAGTAAATTATAGGATGGCTGGCCAAAAATTCCCTAAGGGATTGATTCAACTAGTTTTGGGATCAAGTTTATCATGATGTGCTTCAAGCACCAATTAGCAGGATTTAATGCGTTTGCTATAAAATAAAAGCTTCCTATTAAAAATTTCTAGCGGCCACCACCTTTGCTTACCCCCTATATTTATTTTAATAGTAAAAATATCCACTAGCTAAGGGTGCAATATCATTTCTTAGTTTCTGATTTATCCTGATTTGAAAATTTATCATATACGTACAATTTTTTGTTGAGATATTCATAATTTATTATGTCTACTTCAAACAACAAATCCTCTTTTGCCTTTGGGTGTGCGTACATTGTAATTTTTATGATTCAATCTCTATATGAAACTGAAATGGAAGTGGTAGCAGTAACTTCAATGCGTATCCTGATTTCGTCTTTTTACAATGAAATTCTAAAGACAAGGTGGAGTACACGTATGTGCACACGCATATCAAAATTTTACAATAAATTGCTTTGTATGATTACATTTCATCTCATCTCATTAGTTCATGACAATGCATAAAGCACTAATAATCGTAAGTCGTAATTCAAGGTTACAGCCCATGCACTCACTGGCACTCAGGCAGCGTGTCCCCAATTCCCTTGGTTCACCCAAATAAGTTAGAAAACAAAACTTATTAACCCAAAACCAGTGAGATGATGAATATTAAACTGCAGTTGCCATAAAAAATCATGCTGGTATAGATAAGATGGGTGCAATGGAATTTTGTTATCTTAAGTGTGAAGATGAAGTCGAAACCCCAGGATGGACTCAAAACTTTAAAAAATCTCCGGATGAGGGAGGTCAAAGGTGAGAACATCTTTTAAGCCCTGCAGGACTGGATCTTCGTGTTTCGTCAAATTTCACACATGTGGAACATCTCAACCGTCTACCACTCCTAGTTATCAACCCCGGTGGCCATTCATATTCATAATTTTCATAAACTTTAAAGCCTTCAATAGGTCTCAACCCTTAAATACTGTAGTACAACAAGAGCCGGCATATGTTAAAGAATAATATAGTGTTCAAATATAACAATCAACAATGCTTGAGCCTACTTTCCATATCAAAACAAGATAATAAAGTCACACAAAATCCTTTGTTGTAGGCCATCTCAAACAGATTTGTCCAGCTGTTTTATACCCGAAAATCCTCTTTGACTTTAATCCTATTTCCAAGCTCAAGCATATCTTTAATGCAAAGGTACAAGCACATAAGTACTTTGTGTTGTATTGTTAGCTGAGACAGGTGTACGAGGCCGGGATGCAAATTTTTAACTGCAGGCAACAATTCTACAGGTATACATAGCCCTGAAATGAGATTTCAGTCTTGCCAATTACTATTTGACCCCCACTATATGGAAAAACATCTAACTAGTAAGAATTTAGAAAGCCTTTTAATAATAATAATGGAATTTATTAAGCACCATTGTTTTGTAGTTTACAATTCATTAAGAATGGACCAATCCCCGACA